>CAIGRP010021522.1:0-22398 GCA_903798385.1 Fraxinus cuspidata | reverse complement strand
GAGAGAAACTGAAAAGCATTGATTTCATACAAAAAGTTACTTCGATCATAGGGATGATGGTAAATGGATCCCTAAAGAAAACTGATGAAGTTAGTAATATATGGTTTATTAAAATGAAATTACTGGATACCTATTAGTCATAGAAAGTTATTCTCTCTATACTTGACAAAATTGAAATTCAAACTGGAAATAACCAGAACTAGCATAATCCAAAGCCAAGACTAAGAAAATAAATTTTATGTTACAAGAAAGAAACTCAATCGTGGAAAATATCGGAGAGTGGTATACTTATAGCCAAAACTAATATAGTTAAATGTTATTTACATAACAATATGAAATCTCAAGCGAGTAAAATAACTAGAAATTAATACAATAATTTATAACTTAAGAGAAACACGTACATTTTCAAGAAAATATCTAGACGTCTATTGCAGCACAGAATGTCAATGGACAAAACTAATATCAAGACTTTTAGACTGCATTGTCTGGTGCAACACTGTAGGTGAAAAATCACTTGATTCTACAGCATGATTTATTCGTTTGTTGTTCTACAAACGAGATCGGTCACATATGGTTCATGACTCAATCTCACACCCTGAGAATTCTAAAAATTTCATCAATTAAATTTAAAAATTATATTAATAAAAAGATGAAATGACTTCTGGGGAAGCTGAATTCTAATAGGAAAACCATAATTTATTTTCAAAAGAGAAGCTAGGCCCTCCGTTTTTGGTGCTATAAAATTTAAGCAAAAAGCAAAGCAAAAGCGAATTGCAGATACAGTAATCCAATGATTGTAGTAACCCATGCTTGGTTCCTCTAATTCAACCCCTAATCATTTGGAAACACTCCATTTTTTTCTATTTCTCCACCAAATTATTATCTTAAAATAAAATCCGTACATCATCATGTACCAGAAAGAGGTTGTCTAGGAATCCCAATAGGAAAAAAACTGAACTTTTGGGGGTGACATGTAAAGGGAAGATTCATAAGCGCAATCAATGGGCAATCTGCTGCATTAACATGATTGTGGACAGAGAAATATTGGGTTTTCATTATGAAGGAGGTGGACAAAGTTTTTCAAAAAGGAAAGAAAAAAGGCAGGAATATTTGTATTCTCTTTGCACGACCCACTAGATAAAATCACTCGCTCAAGAAACATATATACAAAGATACAGCTATAGCAAGTATACACACACGCATATAAACACATCTGTGCCTAAATCTACACTTGCAGCAAACTAGAGGGTGCGATAAAGATGGGAAATTGCACCTCTTAACGCATACGAGAATTGGAATTCTTCTTCCTGTTGTTGAAAGGAGAAAGGTGGGCCCACGTTTGAGGAAGTGGTGGGACCAGAACACGAGCAAGAGATGAAAAAACGGTAATATGAAAACGAAGAAGATGATGAATGAGAATGACGAGATGAATGAGAGAGACGTGGCTTTCTGGTACCAGCCATGTCGCAAAATGCCCGCCTATTTCGGAGTATGTAGTTCTATATTAATATATGATGTGAATTTGTACGTAACCAAATAATTTGAGGCATTATATTGATTGCGCAATCCTGTATAAAATATATAATTTTTTATTTATAAAATAGATATTTGTTATTATTTTTTCAAATTCTATTCAACATTAATTTAAACTCTAATCACCTTTAATTTTATTGTACTATAAGAATTAGTACTTGATATTATGTAAAACAGTAGTTGAGGCCCGAGATTAAGTCTATGTTCAGTATGGCTTTTGTAAGTTGTAAGTTGTGGTTTAGACACGATACGTAAATAAGAAGTGAATAAAAGGTGCACATTCGGAATGAGTGGATAAAAATAATATTTTATTAAAATAAAGGAAGCATTTTTAAAATTGAATTATTTTACACCATGGTGTACATAATATCCAAGTGGCATTACGTCATTGGTTGGTGAAATGCCACTTGAACATTATGTACATCAGGACGTACACGTAGTAAAACCCTTTAATATTTTTTAGACCTTTTTAAAGTTTTCAAAGAGTTTTGGCTTCCAAAATACATCCCAAAAGTTAGCGCCTTAAATGTTTTCGTGCAACTTATATCATATTATGAGAAAAAACTCTAATTATTTGCATTAATTCATTAAAATTGTGTTTTAAATTAGAGATTCAATAACTAGCATAGACATTACTTGTTATTAATAATTATTATAATTGATTGGAATGGAATGAATTCAACAATACTTTAATTTTTAATCTCAAATAACCAGACATTGCATGTCTTTCTTGGTTTCTTGAGAATGCAAGCATTCTTGATCCCCAGGAGGTGAGGAGCGACTAGAGGCCCAAATGGTATAAAGATGAGTCGGTCTTGACCTAAGAGATCTGCTCGTCAACAAGTCTATGGACAAGTTTCGTGGCACATATATAAAAACTCATTACCTTATTAGCACAAGCGCATGGCGCAAATTTCATCTTTAAAGAGATCATGATATCTTTGATGAGGCAAAACCAGCAACACTTTGAAAACACTTACTAAAATTTGAACTTAAAACTCTTTGATTACACATAGGAAATCTATAAGAAAAAAAAATACAAAGAATCTTAGACAAAATGAAATACTATGGAACTGGATAGGACTTGTTATGACACATGCATTTGTAGGCCATTGGACATGTCTCGGCTTCTTCAAGCGATGAGCAGACAAAGCTAACCATAACCAATCGACACGGTGTGCACGATCCACACGCATGTGAGCAATCCGGTAATCTCGACCCTGCGATCTGGAGCGTATCAGCTTTTGTATGCATCGATGGCGCCCTTTTTTGATCCACATACAAATCAGGTTTCACACTTGCTTCCTTCTTGCTAGACCCATTATCTGTCAAACATAACGTTAGTTCCAAAAACACAACCATCACTAACTGATACTTGTGAATGCGCCGTTATTAAAATCTCACCTTTAACTAATGACTTTTGCATTAGTAAAAGTGAAGTGCTTGTTTGGAAAAGCTTAAAAAATTGATGTCAAACTAAACAATTAATCTTAATCATACATTTCAAAGCATATGCGGATCTACAGTGGCCTGGATTCCAGATTCCACTGGCCCCACAATAAATTTGAAATCCAAGATTTTGCGATAGATTTTTCATGATTTCACACTAGATTTTCAAAAAATATATATATAAAAATTCCTTATAATTTTCAATTTTTCCCCCACAATTCAAATTTGTTACAATTTGCCCCCACGACTCTACTCTTCTAGCTCCGCCCCCGTTTCATGGGATTCACAACTTTAATCAATTTTTATCAAAATCTACTAAAATTTTTATTAGAAGCTTCGTCAAACAACCCCGAAATATATTGTACTAATCAAGAACAAGAAAAAGAAAGAACTTTACAGGAGTGTAGCTTGCCAATTTGCCTTGCATGCATGACTAATGGAAGGAGGATAAGTACAAAGCAAACAACAAAACCCTTCATCATTTTTCTTCTTCTCAATTACGCAGTTGAGCTCGTTCAATCCAAAACTCAAAACTTGCTGGAGACGAATTGCATATAGAACTAATAATATATATATATAAAGGCCCAAATAGGGAAGATGAAAATGTATTGAAGCAAGTCACAGGCAAAAGTGTGAGATGTGAAAGGTCACATGAAAAAGAGAGATGTCACAGGGTTTGAAACTTATGAGCGATGGTGATGAACTTCGCAGTCACACTTTTAGGAAGAAAGGTTGTAATGAACAAAGTTACTGATATCATCAGCGCCTATATTTTTACGTGAGCGTAATTGAATTGGGAGGTTCAGCAATTGCAGTATTAAATGCAGAGAACATTTCTTAAGTTCAAAGTTGCAAAAAGAGTAGTAAATTTGTTACTGTCTAATGTGACTCTCATTAATGTTGTCAAGATATTTCATGGCATGTGACCTTTTTCAATTTATTCATCATTTTGTATTGAATGTTGATGCTAGCTAGTCCTGCTAGTAATATTTGACAAGTTGGATTGGAAATTTGGAATATAAACTTGACTCCACAAGATTTAGAAAGAGTACTACGCAAAATTATCGATTAACGAGGTTACTTATATTTAATTTTTAAATTTAAAGCTTTTTTGCTTTACAAAAAGTACGGACCAAAGATGAAAAAAGATCCCACAAAATAAGATTGAATTTCTTTTGGGTTCATTTAGCCCACGTTTGGTATACACTTTTTTTAAATTTATTTTATTTTTTAAAATTTACTTTCAATCAACGTTCTCTCAATAAAATAATTTCTAAAATATAAAATATCGAGAATATGAATGAATAAGTTTTCTCTGCCTTCTTTAATATTGATGCGAAGTTTAAGTACAAAAAACAATTCGATGCAAAAATAATAAAATAAAGTAGGAATAGTCAATAAATATAAGAGGATTAGGAGGAATAAGATTGTGATGTATTGTTATGATACAAAGTTTGGCTCAATACCATATTAGAATTAGTGGTGGCAAACGGGTCGAGCGATTCGTCGTCTCTTGAAAATTCGGCTCGTGGGCGATTTGACAAGCCCGAGCCGAGCCTCACGGGGGAGCGGTTGGCTCGCCTACAAGCCCGGCTCGTCCAAAATCGAGGGTTTATCTTTTAAAAAAAAAGGTTTATCTTATATAAAAAAAAATAAAAATTGACGAGCTCGCGAGCCGAAACTTAGCTCAACCCATGAGCTCAGGGGCCGGCCGGTCCATTGCCACCTCTAATTAAAATCATGCACAAATGTTTTATGTTTATGATAAAGTTACTTTTTGTCTATATATATTTGAAACTGACCCATCTCGAAATTTTCGTTATCATTTTTAAATCAATTCTTACATTTTGTGTCATTGAAAAATGACACAAATATTTATGTCAAAACTTACTTTTTTGTAAATTTATTTTTTTACCCACAAAGAATGACATACACTTTTCTTAATATAAAAGTAAGCTTAAAAAGTAAAGTTACTTCAATTTGGAATAACTTACTTTTCTTACTTTAAGTTAAAAATTGAAAGAAACTCTTACCTACTTATTTATTAAATGTGATGCATCAAAAAAATATTATTTATAAAATTAATTAATTTATTTTAAAGAAAATTTAAGTATTGTTTGTTGAGAATTGAGACCAAACAATAGGTGTGATGACTGAGTATGATTTTTCAAGTGCAATGAAAGCATGTAGAGCCATGACCTTTGGATGGGTGTGTTCCAAATCACCAGATCATGTTCCACTATGAAGAGTGTGATCTAATGATCCAAATGAATTTGTAAGAAAAAAAAATGTAAAGACACGTTGAAATTTATAAATAGATCATTTTAATTCCATTTTCTTTACTTTAATCAAATCCAAAATAACTGAATCTTAAATTACAATTCTCGCCTAAAATTTTGTCAAATTAATATTCAATTTTTTTTAATTAGTTTTAGTTTTCGATATCATCCTGCCAAGAAGAGTACGGCCAAGCTTCTGTTCGCCCACCAAAATTATTGTGTTACATTAATTTTATAAAGAATATTTTATTTTGAAAAATAGACATCCATAAAATCTGATAGCAAGTACGAGTAATGAAATCCGTCTTAAAAAGATTTATAACCACATATACATATGGCTTCATTTTATCTCCTTCAATTTCTAAATTTTCTACATTTTTGTAAGTCTCGAATTTCCTATTTTGCATGCAAGTGTTAACTTTTCATAATATGAGTTTACCAACTACTACTTGATTAGTAATACAAATGTTAGTTTAAAACAAATGCATCGGACCTTGGTGCATGCTGCCTATGTCAAAAGCATGCGAAGACTATTTGATACGAATGGGGAACATCGGAGGTATTTGACTACAATGTTAGTGTTGATTATTCTACGTTAGTATCAGATATTAAGCATTCTAGATAATTACATAAGATCCTTTGGCGTTGTTAATGTTGAATTTTCTCTCCTGTCTCTGTTGTCCATTGGAAGGCAGCCAGTGATTTCCATGCATTGGTTTTGACAGTGAACGTCGTGCATATTGAAGAATAAATGACTTTGAAAGGATGAATAATTCAGCAAATTGATTGCAAACATTATACAGTCTCAAAGTTTTATTTTATAACATTTATATACAAGTACGTAAATAGAAATAAAAACGTTACTTAATATTTGAAGATATCAATTTGTCCCCACCTTGTTCTCAAACGATATTTAGACCTCGAAGAGATCAACGAACAAAGCAATAATATGAGGTTTCACAACTTTTTCTAGTTGTGTGTATACGTCTTCGTTGCCTTTATAAATGACGTCTATATTACGTTCGAGGTTGAAAATTTGCATTAAAATTTCTCTAGAAGAGGGAGTTGGTCGGAGGCACTCTTCATGAATATCCTTTCATGCATTTGTAACCATTTTAGAAAATTTATTGACAACTTCTTTAATCACACCATTCTCAATCATGTATGACTCGATGCCAGTAGCAATTTGGCCCCTTTCCTTCTCAACCTTCATTAAGATATAATTTATATAAAGCAATCAGATATGAGACTTGAACTTAATAGATTTTGAATCACAATTACATTTTTAGGTCAGATAATGTTCACTGGTCACAAAATTAACCAATTGATTGTTACAATTAATCAAATAATTGGTCACAAGCACAATTCCCGCCCGACCACCACAACCACCACCAACATCACCAACCACCAACATCATCTCACCACCACTTCACCAGACCACAAACATCACAATCATCTCACCACCGCAGCTAACTTCACAACCACCAGTACCCAAACACCTCCAAAAAATCAGATCAAAATAATGTTGTCACACAACCAAGTCGTGACTTTGCAGCAACCGCAACTCCGCACCAACACCACCAACTCACCGGACCACCAACACCACTATCTCGCCACCGCAGCCAACATTACAACCACCACCAACCAAATACCAAACACAAAATCAGATCTTAAAATAATAGAACGCTATAATTTTGTTGAGCAGTTACTTCATTTTGGTCAAGAAGGGGGCGAAATGCTTGATCTCTCGAAGAGCTTGAGCCTTCTTATTTGATTCTAAACATTGTGTCCCTAATGACTTTGGCAATATATTCTTGCAACTTTGGATGGGTTTCCTCCTTAGGTCGCAGTAACCAGGTTGCTTTATCTCGTCCAACCACTACTTATTGGCGATGAAGACGACAGTTGGGAACGGGATGCCGATTGATGTAACTCTTCCACTATGGAACTTTGATAATTGCGACTCTCAATAGCTAACAAATTGTAAATCTCATCCACTACTTATTGGCAATGAAGACGATGGCTGGGAACGGGATGCCGACTGCTGTGATGGGTGAGATAGAGCGATGGGTATGGAGAGAGGTCACACTAGAGGAGATGTATGTCGCGCGCGAGAGAGAGATGAGAGGAGAGAGTAATTAGAGTTTGTAATGAATTCTAATGGTATTATTTATAGAGAAATGCTAAACAAACATTATGTTTGACATAATTGCCAAATGGCGGCCCCCTATTGGGGTGCGCCTGCGCGCCGCCATTTGGCAATTATGTCCAAGGCCGATCCTGAAAACTTTGAGACTCTAGGCGACTTATTATCATGAGGTCGTTACACGTAATCTTTTTACAAACTTAGAAATACTTATGTATTGGTTTCTACTGCAATGATATTGATCTCTACATTAATTTTTCTAATTGGCTCAGCTATTTACAAGATCAAAATCCCAAACAGGAAGCCCTGTTATAACTATATTTAAGGTATGTCTTTTGCACAGTTTCTACACAATTTTAGTGAGGAGACTTAATGTAGATTTTGAAGGGAAATAATCAATTTCCCACAACACAGTGCTCAACTAACATTAACAATCTCAAGAATATCTGGGAAATAATCAATTTCCCACAACACAGTGCTCAACTAACATTAACAATCTCAAGAATATCCTTACTTGAAGGCAAAGCAACACTCATTCCAACTTCAAATTTAGCAACGAGGCATTGACATTTGCTTTGTCTTCTCAGTTTCCTGTCTAAAATTACATTCGCAAAGGCCTCCACAACCCTCTGCTGCGACTTCAGTATCATCTTATTCCTCTTTAGCTCCATCTGCATTTGCATCTGCTCCACCTCCCGTACCATTTCCATAATCTTTTCCATTATCAGAAACCTCTCTCCCAATATCTCTATGGCAGCCACTACCTCGTCCATCCCGTTATCCCTTTTATTTTTCTTGGCAATATCACCTATCCCTTTCCCAATTTCATCCCTACCCATAAACCCATTTCTCGAAAATTTACTAGAATATCCACTAGATAGAATTGATTTTATGGTGAGGGCTATTAGGGTTTTGACCACCCATCTCATTAAATTTACCATAAACCTTCGACAAACTATGCCCCGCACTTGCCTTATCAGGATTTTTTATCCGAACCCCACTACTCGTCCCATTACTCATAAGCTCTTGATTACTAAATTACCTTTCCGGCTACTGTAATTATTGTTGTGTGCATTGATGTTGTTCTTGTGGTCCTCTTCTTCTTTAGACCCTTCATCAATTCATGCCTCTTCTTCTATCCCTAGTTAAAACCAATAGTTTTTCTTAAGTCTTGGGCAGGTTGTGAACTGACTGTAGACTGGACTTTTATTATGAGGCCCCAGAAGTTTGAGGCCCTAGACCATTGCCTAGTTGGCCTTGGGCCAGGCCCAACCTTGATTATGTCAACCATTGTGTCATCCATTATGTTATTCTAGCATTACTCTTATTTATATTAAAATTTTGAATTAATATTTGATTTTTGCATAAATAAAAATTATATCCGATTTATGAAATTGGATCTTAATTCTGATTTGATGTAATTACCACATAAAATATATTCCTTTTCTCAGCCCATTGTGGGGAAAATTGACTGGACCAATTTTTTAATTCTTTTTGTACATTTCAGAAAACGTATGTTGTCCATTGCCCGAATTAACTAAACGATCTTGTCTAAACAGTGTACCAGCCTCTCTTCCAATAACCTAAAATTTGATTGCAATTTGCAAAAAAAAAAAAGGGCCACCGATAAGCCAATTTTGCACTCCTCTTTCTCTCCATATGTCTGATTAATTAGCAAGTGGTAACTCATATGTTTTTGTTATTCCTTCAAATTTGATTTATGATATGGACATATCCTTATGAGCAAAAAGACAGGATTTTGAATAAACTGAATAAAAAGATAAGTTTTATTGAGCTCATAAAGCTTTTGCCAATGTGTTTGTTGGACTGGAACCCGACCCATTTAATTGCTCCCAACGTTTTGTTACTAAAGTGTTCTTCTATTAAGCTCCTTAATCTGGATGTGTGACACATGGCTGTCTTATGACCGTTGGATGCTTGGATATTTTATATACCTGGCTTTGCAACGATTGGGCTTCGATGATTCATTCTTGTTATTCTGGAGACTTCGAGGGTTTTCAGTTCATGTTGAGAGAAANGGCTTCGATGATTCATTCTTGTTATTCTGGAGACTTCGAGGGTTTTCAGTTCATGTTGAGAGAAAAAGAGAGAAAAGCTAGGGTTTGAAGTTTTTTGTTAGAATCACTTTAAATCTCTGATTTAAAGTGTTGTGTGATATAAATCAACCTTCGATTGTAATATTCTGTGTGAATATTGAGAAGATCTGAGTGTATTCTCATTGCTGGGTTACTTAGTGTTGTTCGAAGGGTAATTTAGTGATTTCTTGGTGAAATCTTGGCAGATCTATTGATGTATTTTAAGAGATAAGTTTTCATATCTCTTCTCTTCAACATTTGTAATCTTTGTTGCTATTTTGTGGCTGTTTATAGTGTATATGAACATATTCCTTTTATGGATGCTCAACGGGGGATATATGTATGAAAAGCGGTCACCGAATCTCCGGGGCTACGGCCAAAACAATTCTTTATGTTCATTCTAGTTTTCTGCACTTTTATTACTTGTTTTGATTATTGAGTATTCCGTTTCTCACATCGTGTTGTTGATCTGGGCCTAACAGTGTTCTTTTTTATTATAACTCAGGTTCTATTTTTTGTTCTCCTTTATTTACTATTATATTTTTTTATGCCATAAAATTTTAATATGTATCATAAAAAATAGCTATCATGATTTGAAAAACGAAAGAAGAAAAAGGGAAAAAAGGAAGAGTTAATAATGGTGCTCTTGTTAGATTCATTGTTTTTTTTTCCCCGAAAATTGATAGATTCATTGTTAAAGAAGGACGAAATGTACACCATGTACTTGAAAGTTGACAATGAAAATTTAGCTAACGATCATCAATTAAATCACGAATTTGGACATAATTAATGAAATGATAACAATGAAGTTGTTGATGATGACGTCCATAAGAAAAATGATAAAAGTGAAGCTTCATGCAGATGATTTAATTGATAAAAATAAAAAATAAAAAAATTGTACATTTATTAATTATTTCGTTAGTAATAGTTTAGTAAAATATAAGCATTTTCTTTATTAAATTATATCCTCAAGACAAAGTGAGTTCATTAAAATGAATTATATTTGTTTATGGTAGCCCAATCACTGCGCACTTTATAATAGAAACCCGAAGACGGAATGAAAGGAGCCCATGTGATTCGTCAATTGTGTCAAAAAAAAAAAAAATTTAAAATCTTCGATATATCTTCAAACATACACATCAGCTTATAAAAGCTTGTTTGACCATTTTTTATCAATTTCATATTTTCTCAAATTCATTTTTAACTACACAATTTATGGAACTCGCAATTTTTGTCATCTAATCACACATCACACTAATTTTTATCAAAATTTACTAAAAATCTATCAGTTATTCAAACCGCACAGGAAGTAATTAAGTTTATGATAGTGAATGTCTTCTGAATTCTAAACTTGAACATTAAAATTGTGTCCGTTGCATAACTTGACTCTTTACGTATCTCATATAAGAAAGCAACACAAATTCCGCCACTTCGATCAAACCACACGTCAATCAAGAGTGCCATACAACTATCCAGACAAAAACTGGCAATGGCCATGTGAAGCGTAGAGAGACTGATAAATGTGTCAATTAATACTGTGGTTTCACATTTCAATATGGTTAGTGGTTGCACTTTGTATACCTTAAGCTTGAGGATGAAATCTTAAAAATTCATGGGTCCTATAAAACAAGTTAAATATATTAGGGCTTGTCACTAGTGTGCTGTCACGTGAAAAATAAGTTCCAAGTTCTATATACCTTTCACAAGTTTGAATCAAAAATCACGACAAGATGTCTTGAGAGACAACAAAAGTCTTCGGAATGTGCCAAACGGTACCTATCTTGTCTTACAAATTGCATATAATATGCAGACGTCTATCTGACAATGACCCTTGCATTGTAAATTTATAGAATTAATGTAGATGTAGATGACATTGTTGTTGATATTGTATAAATTGTCAAAATTTTAAGTAGAAAATATGTTGGCCTAATTTTATTTTTTACTTATACGTTATAATTAAAAAAAAAAAAGGGTTCGGTCAAAATAAATAATGTGCTTCTGACCTTCACCATACTCGGAAAAAAATATTTAAGCTCCTTCATGCATGTTACAGAAAAAAGAGATTTGCAAAGGCTACAAACATTGCTCTCCTTTACATACAGGCATGGAATTAATTCAGAGTTACAAAAGCCCCACCGGCGTCTCTCTCTCCCTCTCTATCTCTCTTCATTTACATCCCCTTAGATTAAATATCGATAGCTTGCAAAACTCAAAACCAGAATGGGGTCATTATTAGATGAGATCCTAATCCTAAAATATCAACAAAGAGGAGTCGTACACTCATTCCACCCAAAGGCTACTAAATCACATGCTTCCTATCAACACAAGTACGGAAAACCAAAAAACCCGATTCTAATATTTGGTCCCTATTGTCTGGTTCGAGAAAATATCGTTGGTTCTGGTCTTGGCCGAACCAAATCCCATGAAGTATTTGAAGTCATGGTGTTGGACCCTTAATTGCTTTAGCCAGGAATCTGCGCCCCCCAAAAGAGACGCCAGCGTCTCTTGATCCCTACCATTCTTGTTCGAGACCCACACGTCGCCTTGCATTTTATAAGTGGCCATACCAAAAGGAGGGAGAGAGATGCATTCTCCTTCCTTTCTTTTACTTTCAGCACTCCACCCCTTGTCGTCCTCAAGGTCCATTTCTGTGGATCATAATTGACGCTCGTTTTATAATTATGTCAAATACAAACAAGTACAAATTCATTAGAACCAGGTGCATACCTTGAAAAGAAGAAGAAATGGTGTGGTATGTGAGAAAGCCTGTGGACAAGTCTTTAATGGTTCTTCCCATTGGAATGTGGTAAATCGGATACCTGAAAGTCATTCATGTCAATAAATGTACACACGTTTCTTTTATTATGGTTAAAAATGCAACTACTCGATAGAAATAGAGACGTACCAAGCGACAGCCATCCAACTAGCAGGTGAAAGATCTACACTTCTTAGTGACAACAATCCCGGGTATCTTTGAGCTAGGATATTGATCTGTTAAACAAATAACTAAAGGAGTCAAATGATAATAACTAGGCATGAGTAATCGGAGAAACTGAATCATCAAGAATTAGAACCGTGAACATGAACTAGAAAATGGAGTTACCTTGTCCATGAGAGGAGCTCTTTCATATGGAGAATTTCTCTCAAAGTACTGAAAGTAAAGATTACCCAATCTATCATTGGGATGCCAAAAGTTATCGTGCTCGAATAATCCTTCCTCCGACGAACATCCATCCGATCTATAAAGCTTCTCGCTGTCACTCTCATCACTCAGTGAATCACTAAAGAAATCCCTAGTCTCACTTGTGGAGTCAGTCTCTTCCCTGCTTTATATCATCAATACAAAACAAATAACTAATTGGCAATTCAGAAATAAATACATTGAAAACAAATAAAAAAAAACAACAGCACCAACACTAATTCAATTGGAAGAAATCCAAATAAATACAACTTAAATTACAACTTTCACCAATTCAATTTGAAGATTACCTTACACAGTTTACAGAAGAATTGCTGGTGAAGATTTGAATTGCAGAGAGATAAGGCACATAATACTGCACCAAATTTTGGCCATCATCAAGAGTAATTGGAACTCCAGTCCCATAAGCACTCCATTCATCATAACAATTCCAGAGATCACCCAATGTAAAATAGTCTAACTTTTCTCTTTCCCATGGATGCCATAAGCTATTCAGATTCTCCATGTCACTCTGGTCACAAATCATCAAACAACAAAAGGGACAAATAATCAACAATCATAAACACAATTTCATAAAATAAAGATTAACCGACAAAGCAGGCTGACGTGAGATACAATTAGATTGTTACATTCGATAACATAGAATATTAGAAAAGGAAAAGAGACAAACTTTGGGCAGCAAATGGGATGGAACAACTGGAGTTACACAATCCAAGAAGCATTCAAGGTTTGTATGCATTGAAACCTTGTCAAAAATCAACATGATGATTCTTCAAACAGAGAGGTAGAGAGAGAGAGAGTTTTCACTGGTTCTCTCCCCTAGACAGAAAATTCCCAGAAGGAATGAGAAAACACAGAGAAAATTAAATGGGAGAGGAAGAGAGAAATTAAAGGGATTCTCTTTCCCTTATATACCACTCTATAAAATAGAGATTACTATTGTTTGAAGATTGGAGAATAACCACAAATCTTTTCAATATTTTTCTTTCCTCGTCAAATTTAATTCAACCCGTTTCCAGGAAAACTCGGACAACTCTGAAATCAAAGAACCCAACAAAATTTATAAATAAAATAGTCCGGAAAAAAAAAGTCTTCGATTTTCAAAACATTCTATGGATTTTCATTTTTGGAAAATGACATGAACTCTGTTTCTAAATATCCAAGTTAACCCCCGCAGATTTTGCCCAAAATCTGTGAAAGAGAGAAAAAGTAAAAGCAAAGAAAATGAAGAGAAAACATGGAGCATCTCCAGAGAATGAAATGATCTTTTTCAAGGTTTCAACGGAAACTCGAGATATATTTCATCGGACCGGTGTCATGTGCATACTGGTTTTCATCTTTCTGCAACAAATGGATCATTTCTTCATAAAGTGATAGTGTGAAACTATGACGATAACTGGGGCACTAATTTGTATGTAACTGATAATTAGGTGCAATATTAAATGCGCTGTGTGATGAACTGGAGAGAGAGAGAGAGAGTAATCAAAGCAAGGAGTGGAAGATTTCCCATTTATGAACTGGTAATATTTTATTTGCGTAAAGATTTTTAAATAGAAAATTTTGACAGAAAAACACAAAAAAAAAAAAAAAAATCAATCAAGTTCAACCACGCAAGTGATTATATCAATTATGTTAAGATTTTCACGTACTCTGAGCTTTATTATTACTTGATAGTTGACTAGGACATATTTCGTCCTCAACTTTAGTTTATCTTTGATTAGATAACAAAACTTTAATTTTATTTCAAATTTCACTAAGCGATCATATTTCTCACCTATTGTACCCAAAAATTAAGAAAATAATTTAATTGACAGTCATATTATAATTAATGTTCCATTTAACCGTTAACAAAGAAAATGGTAAAATGAAGTTTATTGTCATATTTTTAGATTAAAGTGCAAATTTTTTAACAAACTTTGTGGAGTGTCATAGTGGCAAGTTGGCATGGTACATAGTTATTATGTTAAAGATCAATTCTCATTGCTCGTGTGACGTCAATTAAGTATTTTTTTCTCAATCGAGACAAATGATAGGGATGGGGTGAAATTTGAAAAACAGCATTCAATACAAATGATAGTGCAATAATGACCACATGAAATTTACCCAAATATATTTTTTTTTAGGAAAAAAAATGTGTCGTGACATTGAATTGTTGGTAATTTTCAGTCCATGACTTATTGGCATTTTGCACCCTTCAACGAGAAGATTTGTTAACTTTTAATTAATCTAAGTGACTATTTTGTACTAATATGCAAAATGTCAAGGCATTAACCTACAAAGTATAAGGTGCCGACGGCTTTGTGATTTTAATACATTTTGATAGGCTACAAGATGGGTCTATGTAAAGAAGTAGAAAGAAAATAACAAGTTACAAGATTCAGGATCAAATGCTACAATTAAAAGAGTAGGGACCAACTTGTTATAGAAACATACATATATTGGGGGAACAATATCTTGTATCATTAATGGTTGTGATAACCTGCCAATTTAAATATAATTAAGAAACCTAATCAAAGAAACCATCTTATTGACTGCGAGTATTTTCTTAATTGGATTGCTAATAAAAATAAAAAGATTACAAATTACTCAATCCTCAACATTTAGTATCGAACATTGTTACAACTTAGTCACCAACATAGATTCATTGGCATCGTGGTTCTTAACCTATTAATTTGCAGTAAAGTTTGTCTCCTAACGCAAATAGTGATATACGAAAGTCTTTTCGATAGAAAATTTGACATTTCAACCATCAAATATACAGATTTCATAACCATCAATGATGCACCAAAATAGATAGAGTACAATGGGCTAAAGAGACTCTCAAGCAAGAAAGAGTGGTGGGACATTGGGGAGAGGGAGGCAAAAGTTGCGGATGAAAAGACGATAGCGAGGAAGAAGGCACGATATAGTGAAGCTTGTGTGTTAGGTCCTGAGAATGATCAATTTTCTTCTTCAATTTATTGCTTCTACAGTGCTTTAAGTGATTACTATGGAAAGTTTTTGTAATTATTGACCTTTTCTTTACTGTTTTCAAACTTCAGGTCAACACACAAAGTGGAATAATTGGCCGCATAAGTTATAGATATTCAAATGTCAAATTTGTTAGACTTTAATCATCTTCTCGTAATTGATTAAATTAACAATATAGCGTCAGTGAACAAACTATTTTACTTGCCTTTCATAATACAGTAAAAGAACAAAAAAAGACGTAAAATTTTATGCATCGAATGAGGTAAAAACGGCGTAACATCATGATATAAACCAAAATCTACGAATTCCAACAACCATTTAACGTGAAAATGATATATAACCAATCCTAGTATGGATAATGTCACATTCACAAAATTAAAGGACTTGACCAATTGATATATACAATTGTCTACCAATCCTAGTATGGATAATGTCACATTCACAAAATTAAAGGACTTGACCAATTGATATATACAAATGTCTAATTTTGATTAGACTCGATTAACAAAATTATTATCCACAAATAATCCCACGGCAGGTAGTTGTTGGCGGATCAATTAGTCTGATTATTTTTTCTTGTCAAATTGAAAATGCATGTTTATTATTGAAACCTGCTTCTGGTTGGAAACCCAACCCCCGCAATAACAGCATCTTAGTTGATGTTAGGCATGTAACATATATAAAATCGAGTAGTATATCGACTAAAATTTTAAATTAATATCTACTTCAAAAGTTTAATGAGATTATTGATCGGCATGGCCTCTAATATAACAATCTTTATCTGTATCACCTTGCTATAAAATCTCCCTGGATGTCTTCCGAGTGGCTATGCGTTGACACTTTCTTGATTGGCTTCGGATACTTTCTTGTAACTAATTTTCTTTTAAAAAAAAATTATCATTTAATTTGAATGAAAGATTGTTATTTCTGTAGAGAGAGAGAGAGAGAGAGAGCAGTAAAATCAGTCTTACAGGAAAAGTCAATGTCTAATCTCTATTCACAATAAAGCAGTGAAATACGGCATAGCAGATTTAAATTCAAACTCCATAGCAGTCACATTTAACCAAACTTGCACTTGATTTCCTGCGGAATTCATTACTAGATTAATCCATTGAATCCCAGTGTCAGTGTTATTTATGTGCTGATCTACAAAACCACCTATTATCTCTTCAGTTAGCACGAAAACCTCCAAACACGGCGCTGATTGCTAATATGTATTCCTACAAGCTTTCTCAAGGAAAAATCAGAACATAATGCACATCAAATAGGGTGAAAATGGGCATGGGATAGAAAAATGAGCCCAGTACCGAACAATTCAATAAAAATATCACATGCAACTATGCAAAAATTAAAAATCGAGTACAT
The DNA here is from genome assembly GCA_903798385.1 of Fraxinus cuspidata. Taxonomy (NCBI): domain Eukaryota; kingdom Viridiplantae; phylum Streptophyta; class Magnoliopsida; order Lamiales; family Oleaceae; genus Fraxinus; species Fraxinus cuspidata. The sequence continues at coordinate 5,361 of CAIGRP010021522.1, read as the reverse complement.
AGTTGATTTGGTGCTACATTAGAAGGATGAAAGTAAGGTCACCAAGGCAATAAGTCAGTTTGAGCCGAGGCGAATATCAGAATCTAGTTTAGCGAACTCTGGATCTGTCCATGCCATGCCTGTAAATCAGTCGAGGACTTGAACTTGAACCCAATGCTCCATATCATCACCCTGCAGAATTTACGAAAAAAAAAAAAAAAGATATAACCCTGGATGAGCAACAAAAATTATAAAGTAGTTTTATTTACCTTCCCAAAACTTCCTTAATGCCCACTTCCTTTCTAATCTCGCCAGTAGAATTAAAATGAACGCAAATTTCTCCGAAGACCCCTCGACTAAGAATGCGCTCAAATTTTCTAGTTAAACCTCGCCCATCTCTACACTTCATAACAATAATAAACTCACTAAGAATATTTAATATTAATATTCAATTCCCGCGATAATTCTTTTTTATCTCTTTTTGAAGCAATCTCCTTTTTTCGGAAAGCATAATTATAGCTTGTGGCAAGTTCATTTTCTATTGTGTATTCAGATTTGTTGTTTTAAACGGTTATTTTACAATATTGATGAAGGATTCACCATGTTTTGTACTTATTTTTATAGTTTTCCATCAACCTTCATTCAAAAACTCAGTTTCAAACATATATGCAAGGTCAATCGAGTCCAAACATTTTTAAAATGTTCAGGCATAGTATTACAATAGTTTAGCATCCTTGACATAATGAATGTTAATACATAAGACCAACTATGGTCAGAATTAAATTAATGGGAGATATTTAAAATGTAGTTTTTCGTATAAATATTGTAACGTTTTCTAACAATTGAAGCTTATACTGAAAGTTTAGGTATGGGTGTAACTGGAACATCATGTGTTCGATCTGTGGTGCCAAAAAGAAGCCATCGTGTAAGAGCTACCCATAAAATGTTGCCTACAAATCAATCAACAACGACAAAAAGACGACATACCCATCAAAAACTCTAGACTTCATGCGACACTTCCATCTTTAAAGCTTCACATGTAGCAATAAAGATTATGCACCATTGCATATGTACTATAATGAGTGAAATTTTACATATGAAGGCCGTTTGGCATGGCTTTGGAAAATTCAAAAGAAGATTTTGAAACCCAAAAGCTGCTACCGTTTGACTAATTTTATGAAAGTACTTTCTAACTACGAAAGTACTTCTATTAATTAGAAGAACGTTTAGATGAAGGTGGTTTAACGTGTCTCCCTCTAAAAACATTTTCAGAATAGGAAGTGCTTTTTAAAAATTAGTTTTCAAACAAAAATTATGATAGCTTCCTTTAAAATCTCTTCTACAGGAGCAAAACCATACCAAATGGGCCCTTAGTCTTGTTGGCTTTATTAAACTTTAATTGCAGGAATGTGATGAGACAAAGTGTTTGAACTATGACTAAAACCATTATAAGAAATACTTTTATCGATTACAATAAATCAAGTTTTTTGTATTGAAAGGATAGGAAAATCAAACAGATGAGAGATCAAAAGCTCTAACTTTACCAATTACCATTAATCAGGTTTATGTCTGTTGATTTATTTTGTGTAATATGCATGATATAGCAAATGAAACAAAAATTAGGGTATGAGTTTATATCTAGTCCCCCCACCCCCTGCAGCCTTATGGTCTGAGCTTCATGTCTGCGACTCCGCATTGGATTATCAGCTGATAAGTACCTTTTGCACTTCTAACAACTATGACCAGTTGGAAACTTACAGGAACCAGCTAAGAAAGCTATTTGGTTCACACAATGAAACTGTCAAGGAAATGATTCACCTTCATATACCATTCGATGAAAATAACTGTGGCTCCAAGAGAAATAGAAAAGCAGAAATGCTTACTAATATCTACTATAAACTAATAGAGACCAATATAAAGCAAAAATGCTCTCAGGACTTTCAGATATCACGCCTTTTTTACTCATCCCTGCTTTCCAGCCTTACTGTTTCAATGCAACACAATACCAGATACGAGCCCAACTCCAAGATACGTGATGAAGTCCTGGAAGCTAAACCACTCGATTAGTTACCACCAAAGTGTGTGCTACTTCGCGTGTCAGCTTTGAGTTACTATATTCTTTCTTTTAAATGCATTACTTTTGTTTTTCCCATTTGTTCACAAATTTATATAGAGATATTCTAGGACATCCAAATAATAGTTTGCGAACTTTAAAAACAAGGTTGTACTTGTTTCCAAAATCAGTGCCTTCTTCGCCAAATCTCAAAGTTCTAGAAACTTAGATTCGAACCTTCTGTGCCTCTCTAAACCAATTATCTAAGCAAGATAACAAATCATTCGTATTTGGCCTAATAAGTAATAAGTAGTAGAGGCACTCAGCCTTGGCAGCACAAAAGCTCATTTACTCAAATGAAGCTTAATTGCAAAGCAGCTAACGATATAGTTTTTCCAACAGATAAAATTGTCTTCAGTATCTTAACTTTGGCTCAAAGCAACAATTTCTAACATGATTCCATGCTGCAACACGAAACCATAACTTAAAATATGAATAATCAAGAAAAGCATCCCTCAGAAGGGTCTGTGTATTGGGCTTTCAGTTTCCTCTTTAGTTAAACTCTTATATCATCGCTATGCACACGTATAGAGGAACAATATGCTATGCCACTTGCTTAAAAATAAATGTGTGTGTGTGTGTGTGTGTATATATATAAATGGAAAATTCAATTAAATGTCAGATTCACAAAATTTGAGAAAAGGAATCGTCAAAGAATTACCTTTCTGAATCAAAAACCGGCCATTTTGAAAAGAACGAAGAGGAGAAAACAGAAGAAGATGCAGAGAAAAAGGTAATCCACAAATACAAAGAACTTGGTTGATCCGTCGTTCCTCTTTGCAGCTGTATTTTTCTTCGTTTGATGCTCTGATCTTGATTCAGATTTTTCATGTGGTTCGAGTTTTGCCATATTTTCTATAAATCGATGAAAATCCCAGATCAGGATTTTCCTTAGTTCATTCCTTGGATGGGTTCTCTATGTGGTCAGGTCACTAGTACCCCGCAATTGAATTCTCTTTTCTTCCCTTTCAAGTGCAGGCTTGCACATGATGAGTATTTGTTTAATACAATACATCAAATCAACCAACAAAGGATTTTTTCTTTTATCGTTTTCAAGTCGTTTTCTGTTTTCAATTTTTCAAAATTGTAAAAATGCATTCTATTTCCTATTTTCGAAAACGCGTTTTTGAAAATAAGTTAAAAATTTACAAAAAAAACACAAAAAACGACAAATTTGTCGTTTTTGTTATTTTCAATTATAATCAAGCCAAAATTTTAAAACGCGATTCGAGTGTTTTCAATCAAACCAAATACTTGCCCGAATTGACCAAGAAAAAACTGCAGGAAATTTGGAATGGCAGAGCACGTGACGACCAAAAACCAACAATTCAAAAACAATCTTGGAAAAATGAGAATTAATATCTCCACCAATAGATACACAATACATACATACAACCTTCAAGACATGAAGCTTAAGCACCACCTTCAAACGATAAACCCAGAAAATTCTGCAAATCCAGAGTAACCAAAACTACAAACAGCAAACCACCTAACTCCTCAAGTAAGTGGCCGAAACTGATCAAGGCAAGGCAGAAGCTGAAGCTGTTCTCGGAGAAAAGAGAGCAACCCAACACACAATCTGCAACCGGCTAGAATTCCAGACTGCTTAAGTAAACCGGCCGAAACTCCAAACTGCAAGAACTCACCTGACTTCCAAAACGGCTAGATGAACCCTCTGAAACAGCAACTGCTTAGACGCAGCACTGAATGTGAGCTGAAAAACACCTCCGTCCCGCTCTAAATTGAACTGCAACCCAAGCTGAAACCGTCTCAAACCTCCAGAACGCAGCCTACCCACTAATGACTGTAACAAGCAGGAAAAACCACCCACAAACTGACTGGAACTGAGAACTTGGAAAAACAGTGACCGAACTGAACAATGTAACCTGAGCTGCTGAAACTCGATTTCACCTAAAGATTAAGTAAAATCAAGCAATAACAGAACGGTGAAGGTGGTGATTGTGGTTAGTGATTTAGGTGAAGGTGGTGATTGTGGTCGACTGCAGCGGCGGAGGAGATGAAGGTGGTGGTGGGCTTCGTTGAGAGAGAGGGGAGGGAAAGTAAACATTTTCCATTTTTATTTTTTATTTTTGAAAACAATTTTTCAAAATGTCAAAAACATTACATTTTCACCAATTTCAAAATGGACACTCAAAACACAAAATTCAAAATAAATTCCAAACTTAAAACACAAAATTGAAACACAAAAAGAACAGCTCCTAAACTTTTCACTACTTTCAAGTCTTCAACACTTCAACACAATTGTCGTCCTCAGTAGTACGTACGCATACCACACAACAATTAAGTGTTGCAAAGTGCCTATTACTTAAGTGGGATTTGTCTTCCTTTTTTTTTTGAACTCATTTTAAACCACACATTCACACAATAAAATATGCTATACATAAATTCAAAACTTTTGTCGACTTTTTATTCAAAACATCATTTCTCCAAAAAAAGGGAGACAAACAGAGACTAAGTAATTTTCATTTATTTGGAAGATGTTAGGCGACAGAGTTTTGAGATTTAAAACTACAATATTGCTATACGTACTGAATGAAGCTTCACAGAGGTTTCACATAATGATGTGGCATGTACCTCTGTTTAAATAAAAAAGGGAAGGGAAAAGGAAGAAAGCAAAAGCAAAGTATATCTTATTGCCAATTTCTCCATTTGAAACCCTTCAAATCGCTACCGTGTTCTCCACCTTCGGTCCGCGCCTCCATCCACAACAGCTGCACTGATCTCCAACCCCAAAAGTTGAATGCTATCTTACCTCCCCTTTTCTCTATTTGAAACCTTTTAAACCATCTCTACCTTCGACCATCGCATCCGTCCACCAATGTTAAATGATTATCCAAAGATGCAGATATCATCGTTTTATAATTTGTCTGACTTGTTGGTTGCGGCTTCAAAATAATCCTTGTATTACTGCTTCTTTGACATTCGCAGCTTCATGTGAACATCACATATCTAACAATTCCATCGTCCTCCATTTTTGAATTTCTTTTCCTAACTAGAAAACCTACAGCATAAGCATATCTTTCGTATAAATCAAACAACTATTTTTCATCCATAAACATCATATCCACCTCAGGCACAACCTCTCCATCTCCTCCTAACGTTTCTTTGTCCACGATGTTGATATTGTTAAACAATTCAAAGAAAAACAAATACGAAAAAAGGGAGAGAACTAGGGTTTCATTAATTCTCCATAATGCAATTGAAATACAAAAGATGATTTAACCTAGATACAAAGAGACTATATATAG
>CAIGRP010021521.1:0-24021 GCA_903798385.1 Fraxinus cuspidata | reverse complement strand
ATTCCTATTTATTTGTATTTTTTTAAAATACAATTTGTAATGATTTCTGCATTTTTAATACGCGAAATCTGTCATACAGGTCACAAATCACAAATTTTATAAGTCATAACTTATTACACAGTTGCTAATTATTGGTCACAAATTAACAAAAAATTAAATCACACATTAATAATTGGTTACAATCAACCAAATAATTTGTGACACTATTACCTCTTGCCCCATTGCTGCCAATACCATCGCTGCTAGAATCACCACCACCTCGTGCAACAACACCACCATTTCAAACAAATCAACATCCACCATAAAAAAACCACCACTACTTCATAACCAATGCAACAGCAGTGACAACCGTCGCACCACTGCCGCCAGTATTACCACCACCACCACCACCAACACAGCCTAACACCGTTGTCACCACCAAAAATCACTGCAGAACCACCACTAAACACCACCAACTGCAAAATATCACCTGCAAACACCACTACACCACAAACACCACCAAATGTAGTGGATTCTGAATCTGTATCCACAACCACCATCGCTAACACACCGGGATTTGAATTCGAATCTATATGCACAACCTCATCACCATCACTATTACCACCACATCGCCACCAGCAATTTGAAAACACAAATCAACGATGGTATTTTCGCCCGAGACGCAGATATGCGCACCACCTTCCACTCGACCGCTTAAGAAGATAGCCACCTTTCGGCGCGGCACCGATCGACTGGTTTGAATAGAGAGGACATGTGTAGGGAAATGGATAAAGATAGAATATAGAGAGATAAAGGTAGAAGGGAGATAGATTTAGAGTTTGCTGTTTGGGAGTTGGTATCGAGTTCCATTGTGTTTTAATTTAATTTAATTTTTAAAAAAACTTGTAAATCTTAATTTTGAATTGTTTTTTATAACAAACTTGTAAATCTTAATTTTGAATTGAAAAGTTCAAAACTTTGGTTGCTTGTAATTTTCACTACTATTAAGATTGAATAGTGTAATAAAGAAGATTTTAATTTATTTTTATAATTTAATATTATATTGTTGAACTTATCAAATATATGAAGACTAATGTTGTTTATTATCATGATGATGAAATATTAATAATGTATCAATCCATTATTCACCACATCTCTCTCTCCTCCCTCCCCCCACTCTTTTTTAAAAATTGAAATGTCCAACCTCATTATTCTATATAGTGTGTCATATTACCGATATTCCATTAGTATAATGATAAATAACATTATTCTTAAAGATTGTTAAAATCAGTCCATTAGATTATCTCCAATCTTGGTGTAAAATAGATTTAAATTGTTATTTAGATATTCAAAGTGGCCAAAACCTCTTCCATGGAGAGATGCAAAAAAATAAATAAATGCAAATTACATTTTTCAGAAAATGTAAAATAATAATAATAATAATAATAATAATATAAATGTACATCTGTTTATATATCTACAAGAGGCAATAGTGAATTTAGATTTCTCATTGGAGCAAAATTCAAATTTAGATCCAACAAAATGTAAATGAGAATGCAAAAATGATTTTCGATATACCAATTTATATCCAATTTTACACTACCATTAGAGATGCTCTAATAAATAGGATATGCATTTGTGAACCACTATTGGGTATGGTCATGACTCTTATTTTATTTCCTTTTTAATTTTTTCTTGTAGTAAAAATAGATTCTTTTGTCGTTCTTAATAGTTTNCCTTTTTAATTTTTTCTTGTAGTAAAAATAGATTCTTTTGTCGTTCTTAATAGTTTAGGGGTTATTTTGCGATTTTATAGAAGTTGAGTTCAGGTCGTATGTTTTTCTTATAAAAGGAAGAATTAGTCCTCATAGTTGGTATCTTGTTCTGAATTGAACATAAAAAATTTGGGAAATTTGGTCAAATAGCCCCTCCCATAACATTACAATTTTAGCCTTTGACCAAAATTAAAGTTTTAAAATAAATATTTTAAATCAAAATTTATAGATTACCTAAATTATCCTTATTATATCACAGTGAATTTCCAATTTTCCTTCTCCTTTACAGCTTTACCCAATCCAAAGTGATTGAAACACTTCACCCTAAATTCTTCTTATATGTTTTTTTTTCTCTTTATCGCCGCCATTCTATGGATCAATTTTTCGGCAACTTCCGGCCACTAAAGCCGCTTGACATGGGTACCATTGGAAAGCTCATCACCTCTTCTTCAATTTCCATCCAACACCTTCCCATAACATCAACGTATTTGGCTGAAATCACTACACAAAACTAGCAACCTATTCTTTTGTCGTTCTTAATAGTTTAGGGGTTATTTTGCGATTTTATAGAAGTTGAGTTCAGGTCGTATGTTTTTCTTATAAAAGGAAGAATTAGTCCTCATAGTTGGTATCTTGTTCTGAATTGAACATAAAAAATTTGGGAAATTTGGTCAAATAGCCCCTCCCATAACATTACAATTTTAGCCTTTGACCAAAATTAAAGTTTTAAAATAAATATTTTAAATCAAAATTTATAGATTACCTAAATTATCCTTATTATATCACAGTGAATTTCCAATTTTCCTTCTCCTTTACAGCTTTACCCAACCCAAAGTGATTGAAACACTTCACCCTAAATTCTTCTTATATGTTTTTTTTTTCTCTTTATCGCCGCCATTCTATGGATCAATTTTTCGGCAACTTCCGGCCACTAAAGCCGCTTGACATGGGTACCATTGGAAAGCTCATCACCTCTTCTTCAATTTCCATCCAACACCTTCCCATAACATCAAGGTATTTGGCTGAAATCACTACACAAAACTAGCAACCTAAAATGACCAGATGCCGTTTCGGGGATCACGGGGTATCGATTTCACTCTGAAACTAGTAAAACTGTGTTTGAAACATCATACATGACTCGTATACATTGAACGACTACACGTGCTACATACTTACTACTTACGTTTTCTTTATTATCAAGTGTAGTGTAGTTTCCTATCAGATTATGGAGTGACTCACTAGTTTGAACAATTGTGTCAACCGTAACGTCGAAATGTAGTCAAAACTTTCATCCTTGAACTTTCATGTGGTTACAGGCGTGAATGAATTGAAACAAATACTAAATGAGTAAAAACGTCATCTATACATTTAAAACGACCAGATGTCGTTTTGGATAATGGGGTATCGATTTTACTCCGAAACTTGTAAAATTGTGTTTGAAACACCATATATGACTCGTACACATAGAAAGACTACATGTGCTATGTTTTGGATACCACACTTGCTACTTACGTTTTCTTTATTGTCAAGTGTAGTGCAGTTTCATAGTGTTTGTCACTATCACATGAACTTTGTATCTAACTTGCTGTTCAAATATGGTAAAAACTTGAATTCGTTTAACGTTTATATAAATATAAGTGAATATAAAGTGAAATGAACACAAAACTAATTGAAATGGCAATTACCAATTTAAAATGTCATCATGTCATTTTGGATTATAGCGTCTCAATTTCACTTTAAAACTATTTATCATATTTTTGAACATCTTAAAAGTTTCTATAAGTAAAACAAACTAATTTTTTGAGTATATTATCTATAATTGAAATATAATGAAATTTAGGACACTTACCTTCATTCATAGTAAAGACTAGTATAGCTTACTTATGGAACAATGTTGTTGATCACTATCGGGTGAACTTTTATTTATTTATTTATTTTTATCGATATTGGAAGCTTAATGTTGTTTATCGATTTTACTCTAAATATAATGAAAAAATTTCTACTTTCATTTTCATGTGGCTACGAGAGAATATGAAGTGAAACAAATACAAAATTAATTAAAACGTCATCACATCGTTTATAATGATAGCACGCCATTACAGTTACGAACTCTAAATTTCACTCCAGATATGGTTAAAACATGTTTTTCATTAATTTTCACATTAATTTTCACATGGACACGAGGGAACATAAAGTGAAACAAATGCAAAATTTGTTAAAACGGTACTTAGTCGTTTAAAAATGCATCTTGAATAATTACATATTTTTCTCTTTTGACCTATACCCTAAAATATAAACTATATACCCTAAAACCTAAACCCTAAATGGCAACACTCCGTTTAAAATGATCAGATGTCGTTTGGGGTCACGAGGTATCCATTTCACTTCGAAACTAGTAAAAGAGTGTTTGAAACATCATATATGACTCGTACACATTAAACGACCACATGTGCTATGTTTTAGATACCATACTTGCTACTTAGTTTTTCTTTATTGTCAAATGTAGTGTAGTTTACTACTAGAGAGTGACTTATTATAGTTTGAATAAATGTGTCGACCTCAATGTCGAAATATAGTTAAAACTCTCATCCCTAAAAACGTTCATGTGGTTACAGGCATGAATGAACCGAAACGAACACTAAATGAGTAGAAACGTCAACCATATGTTTAAAACGACTAGATTCCGTTTTTGGTCATGGGCATCGAATCACTCCGAAATTAGTAAAATATACTTTGAAACATCATACATGACTCGTATACATTGAACTACTACACGTGCTATGTTTTTGATACCACACTTGCTACTTACATTTTTCTTTATTGTCAAATATAATGTAGTTTCCTACCAAATTATGGAGTGACTCATTATAGTTTGAACAAACGTGTTGACGAAACATTAAAATATAGTTAAATTTTTCATTCCTAATCTTTCTTGTGGTCATAGATGTGAATGAATCGAAACGAACACTAAATGAGTAAAAACGTCAAAAATATGTTTAAAAACGATCATATGCTATTTTGGTTTGAACAAAGAGTGCTGCTATTATAGACCAAAAACCTGATCAAAATGGATATTAGAATTTATCAAAAATCATCACAATTTTAAGATTAAATTCAAAAATTAACATTCATCCATCCATAACAAACGTAAATGAACAGAACCGAACACTAAATGAGTAAAAACATTAACCATACATTTAAAACTATCAGATGTCGTTTTAGATCACATGGTCCCGATTTCATTCAAAAACTAGTCAATCATAGTTTGAAATATCTTAGAAGATTTGTACATATTAAATTAGATAATTTGTTGAGTATCTTATCTCACAATTGGAATATAGTAAAAATTGTATTACTTACCTTTATTCGTAGTGAAGTAGAGTCTAAGTTACTTACAGAACAATAATGTTGGTCACATCGGATGAACTTTGTATCTAACTTGCTGTTCAAATATGATAAAAACTTGAATTTGTTTAATTTTTATATAAATATAAGTGAATATAAAGTAAAATTCAAACAAAACTAGTTGAAATGGTAACTAGCCATTTAAAATGTCAGTATGTCATTTTGGGTCACCGAGTCTCAATTTCACTTAAAACTATTAGATCATATTTTTGAACATCTTAAAAGACTTGTATAAATTAAACAAACTATCTTTTCGTGTATCTTCTATAATTGAAATATAATGAAATTTAGAATATTTACTTTCATTCATAGTGAATAATAGTATAACAAACACAAAATTAATTAAAACCTCATCAAATCGTTTATAACGATAGCATGTCATTTCGGTTACAAACTCTAAATTTCACTCCAGATATAGTTAAAACACGTTTTTCATTAATTTCCATGTGGATACGAGGGAAAATAAAGTGAAATTAATACAAAATTTGTTAAAACGACACTTATTCGTTTAAAAAGGCAGCATGCCATTTTGCTGTTGGTTTTAATTTGGGTATGAAAAGTGAGAATGAAAGTAGGAATTCATGTTATGGGATTTTGGTAAATTTTGGTTCGAAATTGGACGTTTTAGACATTTCCAATGAAGGGTATTTATGACTTTTAATACATGATAGATAGATTAAAGATAATTTTCCCAAACATTATTAACTATAGGCTATTTTAGCAAATATTATTGTTGACTAGGATTTTTAAAAATCCCCCATAAATTTTATTCATATTTCAACATCATGTTTGTTGTTCTGTATACGATTATGAATCTACTAATGAGTGACCCTTAAATTTTGGAGTATTTACAGAATCAACAAGTTCGATTTTTGCTTAACCTGCACTGCATGGTAATTAGATATTACACTAAAATAAACAAAAATTTCTAGCTTAATTTGAGTAGTTCAGTGTTAAAGTGACTATGAAAATTTTGTTAAATCTTGATCGGTTTGTAGAGATAAAGAAGAAACAAGTTCCTTTTAACTTTCAAGTTGCCATGTCAACGAGGCAAAACTCAAAGTTCAAGCTCGGCTTGAGTAAAACAGGTCTGACCTTTTTTTGGGCTCGAGTCGAGCCGAGCCGAGCAAAAGCTCGGCAAAAAAATGAGACTCGGCCTGAGCCGGCTCGTGTTTTTTTTTTAAATTCATTATAAATTTATAATTTTTTCTAATGTATTTAAAATTTGTGCAATTTAGACGTATTATAAATAATAACTAAATATTAATATATAAAAAAATACATCTAAACTTAAAAAAATATAAATAAATAAAAAAACTGCCTGCAAATGCAGGCAGCTAGTTGCATGTTTTAATTTTTTTTAAAGATTCGGCTTTGCTCGTGACACGGGCCGATGACGAGCCATGGGCCAGCTCGGGCTCGAGCCCCCAAAACGGGGTTCGGCTTGAGTCTCTGCTTGAGCCACGAGCCGGCTCGACTTGGACTTTTTTCGAGCTGAGCCAGGGCTGTTCGAGCCATCGATCCTTTTTAACATCGCTACTTCCAAGCTGATGGCCCAAAATGTGTTGCTTTTAAGACTACTATTGCGTGAGATATTTGGCCACTTGTCGAGAAAAATTTTAGTACTCCTCAAATATGAAATATAATATTTTTTATCATTATTTAATTGACTCTTATATTATTCTTTTATGTTTAAATCCCACTTAAATAGTCGATCCGGAATATGCACAGCATCATTTGTTTTCGACATAATATATTAAATGTCACGTCAGGTGAAAATCATTTTTGGATAATTTAATTATTTCAGTAATATACTTTTTTGTTTTTCCATATGTATTTAATTTACAAACTGTAATAAATACTATAATTAATTATCAATTAATTAACATTCACATTCATTTAATTTATATTAATTAGAATTTCACATTCAAGAATGCAGTTCATTATTCGCGTCTATGTATGTTAATTAGTATCCAGTTTCACTTAATTGGAAATTAAATTATATTAATTTAATATAAATGATGTAGCATTTATTGTGACGTATATATTCCTTGGTATTAATAATAAATTAATCAACATTCACGTTAATTCATGTATCGTATTTGCTATTCATCTCCAACACCCTGATGGGGGCGATGACGGGAATGACCTACCTGTTCTATACCCGCTCTGTTGTCATCTCTAAGTCTAACTATATTGTATATTTTTTTTAGCTACATAGCAACCTTTTCATTAAGGTCAATGGGGTTAAAAAAATGGATGGCGATCTTCATATTTGTAAATTGTCATAGTGAAATCTTTCTCCCATAAATAGGCATAAAAATATGTTATTGGTATTACTTCGATGGTGCCTATATGATGTTGCTTTGGCACCAGGTGGGCTTTAATTATTCTTGTTGCATCACCTTTCCCAGTAAGTTCTGAAAGCAACCTTGTAATTTTGTTCGGTTGCGATGCCGATTATATGCACTTTGGTGGCTCACGTGTGTACCGCGTTATACTAATGGATCTGAACTACTATGGTGGCTGTTGGGGTTTGTGTTTGTGTTTGTTCTGAGATTTGTAGGGGCAATGCAGATTTGGTAATCTATTGTCTTGGCAAGAAACATATTGTAGTTTGAATTGTAAGGATACAATCATCTTTGCTATAGAACATAGTTTTTTATTCAAGATTTGATTTGGTAAATGAATTTGCATTTGTTTGGTTTGGCTTCCGCAATGAAGTTGAAGATGGAGAACATGGATTTGTCTCTGTCAAGTGGCAACACTCACATAGTTAAGCTCTTTTGACGTTACTAAGTTAAGCTCATGGACTACGTACAATATCTTTGCCCTGCCTGGAGGGAACTGTCTGCTGGCTCCGACTGTGTCACATTGGGGGTGTAATTCGTTCTAGAGAAGGAAATTCAACATTCTTAAGCCAGTTTTACAGTGATTAGTTCGGCCTAATCTTGACATGATGGATGCTTGCGATTTCTTGAAGACATACGTGGAGTTGTTTTCGGTTTCTTTTTGGCAAACTCTCGATGTTTTCCATCAATAATTTGACGAGGGGGTTAGATATATGTTATTTAGTTTCTTAGTTAAGGGTAGTTTTGTTTTTCACATCAATATATAAAGTTTTATGTTCTAGGGTTTTACACTCTTTTGTCTGCTTTGGGATATCATACAGGAAATTATAGACACTCTTTTCACATACTTATTCCTACTCTCGTGCACTAGGGGTATATGGCTCTAGGGCGCTAACAGCTACAAATGAAGCCGACTCCATGTCTAGTCCAGTAATGAGTTGAAACTGTTCGCTGTATGAATAGGCCCTGTTGAAATTTGGAGTACCTTGATGTTGATAGAGACGCGTTTGATACGATATACAAGTAAAAATTACATTTAAGCTTCTTTTTGGTCAACCATAGTGTTAAAAAGTTATTTTTTTAACTAGAAATTCTGTCTTAATTTACTTTCTAAAAACTTTTAATCTTAACCAAACATGCTAGATAAGTTGAATCTTGTTAAACAGCTCACTTGCTCCGAGTAATGTTATTTAGCCTCACCGATCCTTAACAACAATATATTAGGCACGACATAAACTGGTGCTAAATAGCATTACCACGCTCCATCAGGCAACGGACAATAAATTTCAGGTCCATCTTTACTAGTTCAAGCTCATTAACCAGCCATGGTCTGGTACCACTCTGAACAGTGTTAAGCCCTTCGAAGTATATACAAGTTTTTAAAGAATATTCAATAAAATTGGAACGATACATAGAATATTAATATAGTGACTGCACAAGGATGAGAAGCACAAAATGATAAGATACATACTATTGGATGTTAAACATTCTTTATACAGGCCTGCCTAAAAACAAGTGAAACTTGTCAAATAGTGATGTATTATGCCATGATATACCCCCAACTTTTTCCTCACAACAGAGAAGAAAAATGGAAAAGTTATTCACTGAGGTCATCGTGGAAACTCGAGAACAAGATACATGACCCATAACCATAAATTAAATTGTAAATCGTCTTTTTTCCTCGTTGCTTTCTTCACACCAATCAAAACAAAACGCAAAGATCTACACCACTATTGACAAATTCACACAGCTCGTATTCTGTCCAGCCAATCCACGCTCTTTCTTGCCTTCTCCAGTTGATGATCAATACTCCTCCGGGACTTCTCATTATATTCCACACTCCTCCGAGATCTTTCTGTCTGGTCAAATGATACTCTCAACTTAGAAAGCTTGTCATCAGAATGAATTTTATACTCATAATTTTTCATTTTTTCTGGCCTATCAGTGCTTTTTCTAGGTTTCTCCCTCCGGTCAGTGCTCTTTCTTGGAGCCTCAAAACAGTCAGTACTCCTCCTGGAATGTTCTGGCCGGTCTATACTTCTTCGGGAAGTGTTCCTCTGGGAGGGTGGTTTTTCAACCGTAGAAACAAACTTCTTTAGGTGCCTAATATATTCAGGATATAGTTCCAAATCACAGTGGTTTCCGCCCTTCAGCCATAATGGTTCAAATTTCTCTTGAGATAGCTCGTAAAGTTGTTTCCCGTGAGAGCAGTCAACGACATCATCAGCAGTGCCCTGCATAAAAACATCGAAATGAAGTAGAGTGAATTCAATTGGCTATATCATAACACTGTTTGGGTGCTAAGATCCAACTTAGTAAGGCACTGGTTTGGTATATTTCTCATGAGAATGAAGTTGCTTCGAAAGCCAGTGGAGTGATGATGATGTACAATATTGAATAGTTTTATGCATTCACAAAGAGAAGATGTATACTTAATACTTACATGAATAACCAGAATAGGACACTTCACCAATGGGATTTTGTCAATGTTCTGCACAACAACATAAAGTCATGTCCATACATACAGAAAATGATGACTTTTTTACAAGGGCATCCACAAAGACGTAAAATAACAAGGTACCAAAACAAGTATGGCAAGTGTAAGTAAAATATATGTTATATTTTACTTATTATTTATTAACTGGCTTACATAAATTAGAATGATTTTTAAATGTCGAAACATGTGCCAAAACGTGTACAATTGGTTTCAGTCCAAACGGGTAAATCAGTCGGTTTGGACTGACTTCAAGTAAGCCAACGAGTTAGGACTGACTGGGTACTAAGTTCCATGCCCTAAATGAGATGCAATATGTACCTTCCATATAGCAGCATATACAGAAATATATATTTACCATCTTGGACTGGTTTATTTGTCAAATAATTAAAAGAAAAAAAATATTGCTTTAACAAATCAAAACTTTCCTTAATTTAATTATTGACCATATTAAACATATTCTACATTATATATTTACTAATTTGTATTATTTTGATTGATCAAATAACTAAAAGGAGGAAAGACTACTTTAACAAATCAAAACCTAAATTTAATTATTGACCATATCAAACATATTCTATATTATTCTTACTGTGCAAAACTTCCATATTTTATGTAAGACACGTTTGTGCCTTGGAGAGGTCTCAACATTAGTAGAGAAAACGATTAAAAGGGACAAACAAATACTTTGAGAAAAATATGCCTATGTCCCAAGAACCTGGAACAGCAAGTTATGAAGTCTTCTGACCATCTCTAACGAGTTCTAACCGGCTGATGTTCCATTGAAATATCTCAAAGCAAAAATCATTTACTTTAACAATAATTGAAAATATCACACTTGAGTGTGAATGATATAATCTTACTAAAAAATTAGGCTACTTGGCATGAGTTAAGATTGATGAATCTTAATTCACGTAGTGGTTACGGCCGAATACAATAGTGAAGTGGCGATAAAGCCAAAACCGGATGATTTGATTCCATTTCCTAATAAGTCAAAAGAAGAAAGAAAATGAGGGAGTTTTTCTTTAATAGCTTTTGACTGTTTTTGTTAATTTTGAGAAACTACAAAATCGAAACTACTGTATTTTTTATTTTTCGATAGCAAATTATTTTACCCGTGGCATAGGCCCCGTGGATGTTTCCCTTAGAGGTTTACTACGTTATATCTGGTGTACATCTTTATTTAATTCCGCAATAGATTATATTTTGTAGAATATAAATCTGTTAAGTTGTCCAGTCAAAACTGTGCGTAAAACTGCCTGTAGGAAGTTTTGACTCACTGGTGTATTCTGGCTGAAACGAATAATTGAGACAAATTATTTAATTAACTAGGTTTTAGTATTTACAGCAAGCAAGAATGATATTAAGAAGCATAATTGAATTAGTCATAGAAACATTTACCTTATAAATGTCAAACCAGTATGTATGCCTCACAGGATACATGACTCTTAAGCCGGACAGGATAGCACTATGTAAAA
Organism: Fraxinus cuspidata; assembly: GCA_903798385.1. Taxonomy (NCBI): domain Eukaryota; kingdom Viridiplantae; phylum Streptophyta; class Magnoliopsida; order Lamiales; family Oleaceae; genus Fraxinus; species Fraxinus cuspidata. The sequence goes on along the minus strand of CAIGRP010021521.1, from coordinate 12,539 downwards.
CAACAGCCCGTAGTCGGGGCAAACGGGCAGCAAGATCTAAGGTCGGACCACTCCCAACAGATTGACCATATAGGATGATGTCTTCTTGCTTAGCCCCATAGCTCTCTTCGAGACACTTAAATGCAGCTTCAATATCTGCATAGGTATTGTGCTCACTTGGCTGCAGTAGAGTAAGCATACTAAAATTAACTGGTGCTCTCAGGTATTCAATCACTTTCTTGCATGATTGAGAAGCTTAAAAAAATTCTTATAATCAAATAAGTATGTTTTAAAATAAATATTTATTTTATTGGTCAAAGTTGGAGATAAGTAACTATTTTTGTTTACAAGTAAGAATAACATATCCAAATATGTTTGGAAACAAAAATGTTCCTTCATAATGTGAAAGAAGTAGATTTGCTATCAATAAAGTTACCTTTCCAGATGACTGTCCATAGCCTGAGTAGTCATACCTGCATAAATTTTAATGAGCGTAAAAGACTTCAAGAAATGAGCTTAACTTAATTTAAGTGAAGTTAGCAGCATATGAAATAAAGCATCATAATCCAACAACAGATTATAGCATAATAAAAGCACCGTGGAACCAATAACAAAGATTAATATGAACTGAGTATGTCGTATATGTTGAACAAGGAATCTCATTTTTGTACAAGAGGCAATGTTCAAAGATTTATATATAGCTTGATGAAACAGACACAGAACGAGGACATATTTCCAATCTTATATTAGAAGTCGTATTTGAAATAGAACAGATGAATAACAAACTCAAAAACTATTATTTTTAATTTATGCACAGAACAAATAGAGAAGGAAGTTTATAGCTTCCATACAAAATTTTCCTTCAGAATGAGGAATTAACTGAGTTTTGAATTACACCATTAGATGCTCGTGACCAATCAATTCCGCTAGAACTTTTCAGAAAATTCTTAGTTCCAAAAAATTCAGTGCCCTATCCCCTTCCTTGCTTTGTTGTTGGAAATCAGCTATGACTTCCTATAACAGATTTTTTATTTTGTTTTTTACTTTGCAAAATTATAGTTATGTCTTTCCTTTGCTGATAAAAATTGATTATTAAATAGCCTATTGCCATCAAACTAGACTTTGAGCTTTATCAAATATGACTTGTGATAGCCATGTAAATGCTCAATCTGACTGACTCCTCAGATCAAGTTAATTACTTTGTTCGTGTTGTACTTTCTGATAAGCAGATATATCCCCAATTGTACAGTATGGTCGTAGAACAGATGATGCACGAACCATGATATGGCAATGGAAAGAGTAAAAAACCACAATCCCTGACCATTTTCGAGTGGACAATACAATATTGGATGGTAAAATTTTAGGGGTCAATGTGTATCCTTTAGGGGGTGACATACAGTTGATGGAAGGTGCATTGTAGTCCATATCTTTTACCATGCATAGTTCCCATATTACTGTGAAAACATCAGCCCTAGATCAACATCGTTAAAGTATCTATACGTGCATAGTCAAGGGAATTGACAAAATGGATATATATAATAACTACACTTGTGGAGAAAATGTGCAAAACAAAAACATTTTGAAGATGGAAAATCTATTCCTACACCAGGGCTACATACACGACCTAAAGAACCTAGGTATTTTTCTTTCCACTATTAGTAAATAATTCAAACAGGTATTGCAAACATTTAAGATTTCTGTACACTTATTGCTGCTTCAATCGTAGGACCAGTTAAGGCGTTGTCTGATTCACAAATATTACCCCCATTGAACACCCATAAACAAAACAAGATTCTTGGAACAAAAATGGGACCAATGAACGCCAAATCTACCCTTTCTACAATACAAACAAACCAAATATTATATAGGCAAGCCACTCATAAATAGACATTCTATATCCACACATGTAGATACCTTTTTGGTAATTATAAGCTAAATTCGTCAGAAATTATTGTATACACAAATATGTTTCAAAATTCCTACTAGGTAATTCAATTCACATCAATTTCATCAACACACAAAAAATGCCAAAAATGGCAGCTAATAACACAATTAAACAAACAGCCCATCAAGTTACATGCTAAAAACAGCTCATACATATACAAAAACAGTACAAATCAAACAAATTTCAACCGGGTCACACCCAATTCCCTTCCAAAACCACATAAATTCATAAAATCATCATAAAAATTCCCCAAAATTCCAACTCAATCAAAACAGAAATTGATAATAATTCGGCAATTGACTTACCCCATGAGATTGACCCTGAGGTGAATACTGAGCTCAATGAAAAGCTCATACATTTGCCCAATATCCGCCGCGTTTCCATGGGAATAAAGCAAGGTCGAGGTCGCCATAGGGTACCGTATATACATAGCCACAATCTCATTCCCCCGCCGTGTCGGCAGCTTCAAAACGTCGACGTTTTCACGATGCGGAAATGGCTCCAACAGCAACAACCCAGTGGCATCATCCGTAATTACCTTGTAACTTGGTGGGCTCGGAGGGAAAAATGCTAGCTTCGCCGCCATTGATGACGTCACCCCTCCCATTGAGCTTTATCAATATGTGAATTGTGAGATTTGAATTCTTGAAGTTAAGAGGAAAGACAATGTGTGCGTGTATGCATAAATGAAGAGAGGAGTGGGGAGGTTTTGGTGCAGTGTGATGATATACTTGGACCAGCTGTGAAGTTAACTGTTCATGAGAGGATGGTCACATGTGCAACTGCATCACTTTATTATTATTTCTTTTCTTTTTCTTTAATCCATCTCGATTGATGTGTTCGAGTACGAGAGTTCAAATCACGACACGATGCTCTTATATCAAAAAGGATAATTGCATTCCAAGCTAAATTGAAATTCCAAAGCAAATTCTCAACATTTAAGAAGGAATCACATTCAAAAACACTACTTTGACAAATAAGAGTCTTCGTAGTCAATAGCTTATGCGTCCTCAATGAAAAACCTAACTACTACCAAATTTGGAGGGGCCTCGAAATATTTTTTTAGTGCATAAATAATTTTAATCAACTAGGAAAGTGAAGAAAGTACTTTCAAGCAAACAATGAACAAAAATAATTTCCTTTATGTGTTGGTTCTTCGCTCGAAAGATTTTACAATTATTTTTATGAGCTCACGGATGGTAGAAATTGTGGAGAAATGTTCCCTCGTGTCAGGTTTATAAGTAGAATATTAGAGTATCATTTTTATTTAAACTATTTGAGACGTCCATGCTTAAAAATTGTTCTATATTCTAATTTTATTCGGAACAAGGGGTACTAGGAGATTAAAAAATGATAATTAGGATTTATCGTAAAGAATACCATCTCAAAATAAAACAATTTTTCTTATTGAAATCTATTGTTTTCAAAATAATAAATAACAATATAATTCCTATCCTATACACATCAAGTAACTGAACAACACTTGACAAAAACATTTTGATCTTCTATGCTTGATCATTCATCAACAAATAGAAAAACCATAACTTAAAATCGCTACCTAACAATGTAAATTAATCAATACTCATATAAACTTCATGATTTGATACTAATCTTCTTTTCTCATAACACAAATTTGTTCATCACATTGTCAACGTAAACTTTTTGGTGTTATTTTTGCCTTTGCTATATGATATATTTGGAGTTTGGGATATCGATACTGTGTACACAATATTAAAAAAGAAGAAGATTTTTTTTTTCACTTTTCAATTTTTGTTCAATTTGACACATTGAGGATCGCTCAAAATGTCGAGGAAACAAGAATGCATTGATGATTACACTTTTTACCCCCATAGAAATGGGATCATTGCTTGTTTTACACCAAAAATGGTCAAAATTACCACATTAATCAAAGACTATGAGCTGGTTTCTAGTTGGAAGTGCTGGGGCCGGCGCTTGGGAATTGGCCTCACATGTCTCTTTCTATAGAATATTTGTTCTTCTGTCTAGGAAGATGTACTCTATTAGACCATTCAAGTCGATATTAGTATGGTGAACAAAATAATACTGACAAAAGAAAAGAAAATTAAGAAACTTTCGTAATACTATTTTTTTTTTTTTTGTAAAATACAATACTGCATATCAAAAATGTATATAATAAATTTTGGTGCAATGAACCACGAAGTTTGGTGGTCCCCGTAAAGTGACCCTAATGATCTAATAAATATATTTTTCTTTCTATATTGTTTAATTGTTTAAATAAATTGATTTAAATGTATACGAATGCGTCGAGGAAGTTGCAGACACTCGTGTGGGGAAAGTTGAAGTCACTTTCTTGAGGTGAAGAGAAATAGCCCACATGTCTATTCCTATTGATTTTCCTTCATAAATGCAGCAAAAATGGTGTAATTAAATAGTGTAAAGTGGAGAATTTTTATAGAAAGAAGAGAGGGATGTCCGAAGCTTCGGATCTTGTTATATTATAGTATAATATATAGTTTGAGGTGGATAAGCACATGGAAACATTTATTAAGCATAGAATAATTGGTTCTTATATTTATTCTTTTTCTCTAGCAAAATTTAAAAAAATAATCAAAAAAGTTAGGGACTCGATGATATAGGAGGTGACAACTGAAGTCCTCGTGAATAGTGGCCGTAAGGCCTGTAATTATACAATCTTGTTACATTGTCAAATATTTTAACACATTCCTTGGCAGAATGTTGCGTTCTGTTATTGGCCAATTTGAAAAACAATCGACATTGCCATCCAATTATTTATTGTTACACCTTATTCTAGCATCCAAGATCTTAAAAATTTGACAAAAAAGATTAATTCGTAATTATAACGGTCTAAAAGTATTAAAATACCTTTATAGAGTAAGTTTTGATATGCACGATAGACAATTGTGTTCTTAATGTAAATATTATTTTCTTCTCTTTTTAAGTTCCATGAAAAGCATGGGATGTATGCATAATTTTCCCGAAAACGATTAGTTTATCAAGTATATGTAGAATCTCTTTCCCAGTATGATTTTTAGAATAATTGGTTTTTATATTTCTTTTTCCGTTCTCCTTTTCTTTAGCCAAAATAATAATAGTAATAATAATAATAATAATAATAATAATAATAATAAAAGAAAGTTAGTGACTTGATGATAGGGGAATTGACGATCAATAGGGCAAGCGACGATCGAAGACTCGTGAACAGTGGCTATAAGGCCTGTAAGTATAACGATATAAAAAAAATTGTAAAATTCAATGTCTGATAGGTTTCGTTTCACACTAAAGACAATTGAGTTCTTAAATTTTCTTTATTATTATTTTTCTTCTCCTTTTAAAATTTCATGAGAAGCACGGGGAATGTATATATAATTTCCGTGAGTACGATTAGTCCAAATGTATGAATTTTAGAAGTCTCTAATTATTTCTCCGTTAAATTCTATTTGGGAACAATTTATCGTTGAATTGACAAAGACCCTGTTTGAGCTCCATTATTGAAAAAAAAAAAGATTTTGGAATAGTATTTTTTGGAGAATGTGTTGTTAAAAAGTAAGAAAAATTTTTGGATTTATGTGTAATATTATTTTATTGATAGAATGTATGGTTGATAAAAAGAGAAAGAAAAATGAATTAAAATTTAATGGGGCCAAACATTGACATATTTAGTCGAATTTTGGGTTAGGTATAAGAAATTTTTTAAAACACTAATCCAACTTTGGGCCAATTGGAAAAAAAATGAGCCCAAAAGGTGAACCCAAAGTAAATTCCTAATGAATCAAGAATGAGGAGAAAAATAAATAATTACAAAGATTTTAAAATATATTTATAAAAATAACGAACTTATGAAAATTTTTAAAGTTCAAATGATCACATTTTGTACATCAGATAAAATATTGTGGTATATAATTTATTCAAATAGATCATAATAGTACACAATTTATGATCACGATCACAAATTACACAAGATCACAGTTGTAAAGACACAATTTGTGGATCGCAACCACTTATTTAAGTCAAAAATAACATATGTAATATGTCACAACTTATTTATTAGTTCAAATTACCCAATTAACATGTCACAAATACTCTTTATCTCATCCCATCCCACCACCACTGTCACCAAATCAACGTTGTCACCTCAAATCTACAATCCACCACCACCATCTCATTCACAACCACTGGACTTCCACATGCATCTCAAATCCACCACCACCACCACCACCACCACCTCAACTTCCAACACACTACCACCACCTGCACTATCAAAAGAAAAAGCACCTCTACAAACATAAGCATCCTCATACTTAATTATCGGTCTAAACTCCTCTTCATCACCATCACCATCACCACTTGAAAAAAAAAATCAATCATTTTTGCCATCCCCGTCATCTCCATTCCCTGGTGGTAGAATCATCGCACAACCATTCAACCCCTATTACCACCTACAAATGCTCTTCATTTCATCAGATTTAAATAGATTATCTTAACACAAAAAGTATGATGCGAGTTTACGTACGTCTCACAGGGAAATTATTTTCAAGCATTTTGTTATTTTCTTTGTCTAATTAACTTAATTATCATCGCTGTCTTTTTTTGGTTAGCTCTATAGTTTTTTGTTTAGAAACTACGTTGTCTTCCAAACTATACTTTGTATGCAAGCATGAGTAAAAATATTTTGTAGTACTATGTATGTTTTCGAAATGAAATTAGGTTTTTATATATTTAATTTATATTTTGTAAATTGAGTGTTTACTCAATCAATATCCATTAAAGCATCTTCTAGATTATATTAATCAATCTTTGTAAAAAATGTGTTATTTTCAAATTTTTTCTTTGAATCTAACTAATCTTGGATCATATTCATTATTTTCGTACCAAAGATGAAACCGATCGTTTCCAGATTTAGTGCATACTTTTTATTAACTTGGTGAAATTACATATGATGATTGATTTCTTAGTTGGGGTATGTCAAAAGGTGGTTCTAATGGGTTTAAAGAATTGAATTTTGAATGAACTTAGAAATTAGGGCATTAACCAACTATTGTAGATCTCATTTTGGAGAATTCCATTTGTACATAAGATTTTTCTTTAGTAAAATTCACCGATAGACACAATGGCAGGGTGGGTGAGTGTATGTTATGGCCTTTTTTTATTGATGCGAGACCCACCAGTGTGTGTGTAAGTAAGTTTTCTGTAAAAACCTTTTTCGTACACCAAACGTTGCTCCTCATTTTTAGCATACAAAAGGTATGTTTGGTTTGTGTTACAATTTTAAGTAGTAGGTTTTGAGTTCATTTACAATTTTTTGTTTCGAGGGTTTGTTTTAAACTTGTAAAAAATGCGTTTGATTTGTTATTTTGAAAAACTATTGCTCAAAACATAAAACTAGAAGCCACATTTGGCTTGAAATTTTGAAAAATTGTTTTATAATATTTTATTTCATTTAATTTGATTAATCAGTAAACAATAATAATTTTATATTAATTTCTTATATATATATATATATTCAATTCAAAATGTAGGAAATAAAAATAAAAATTAATGACATGGATTGTGTTCATTTTAATATATTTTTTAGAATTTTTTTATATAAATAACTATCAAGAGCTTGGACTATTTTTATTTATCCAAAAAAATTTATAATTTTATATTTTAAGAACTTTTGAATATATATTTTTTATCTTTTAGAATTTATTAATTTTTTTTTGAATTTTTAAAAACTTTTGGTTAGAATTTATATTTTAATATTTTATTTAAATAAAAATGTTAATTTTTAAAATTCAATTAAATTAAAATCTTATTGAAATACTTGTTTTCCACGTTTGGAGCAACAAAAATGTGTTAACTTTTATGTTATAAATTTGTCCTTATTTTCAAAAATACATTTTCAGAAATATCACCCCAATCACGTTTTAAGTGTTTTTTTAAAATTGAAAACTGAAAATAACTTAAAAACAACAAACCAAACGCACCCTTAATGTTCCATAAAGTTTCCACGTGTGATTTCTTAATCAATTTTGCTATATATGCACCACGATTGACAGTTTAATTTACACTATTTAATACTATTGATTTAACAATACTTATTCAAATCAGTAATCTCGATTTTGACACTTCAAAAGGTGTCAAACTAATTGTACGTACAATTAGCTTAATTGTTTTTTTTTAACAACAAAGACATATTTTATGCCATATGCAACTTAAATAGTATCTTTTAAGAGCAAATCTTGCTACTTTAGTCCATAAAGTTGATAGAAAATTTCATAAATGATTAGTCAAAAGCATTAACGAAAAATTCTTCTGATGTCATCGTTAAGTTCCTCGAGGGACTAAAAGAATTTATTTTATGTAATGCGATTTTTTAAAAATGAATTTTATTTATCACAAATATTTAAACAATATGATGCCTATGTTTAATTCAATTAAAAGAGCTGATTAAAATTTGAATCAAATTTAACATTGAATTATAAAAACATATTTCATAGAATTAACGACTTTTCAATTACACATTTATTCATTTTTTTTTATCAAAATTTACTAAAAAATATGATTTTTTTATCTGTACCAAATAGAGCTATTTGAGCTCCACTAAGCCGTTGATTGAGCTCTATTTTTATGCTAAAATGAGTTTTTTAATAGTAATTTTTTGAAAAATGTGAGGTTAAAAGTAAGAAATCTTTTGGATTTACATGCAAATTATTTTATTGTTAAAATGTGTTATTGAAAATGAGTATGGAAAAAAAATGAATGATTGGATAATGAGGATCAAATAGGGGCAAAATTAATTTTGCAAAGAAAATATATTTTACAATAGTGATTTTTCGAAAAATGTATGGTTAAAAACTAATGAGTATTTTTCGGTTTAATTGTAATATTATTTTATAGGGGAATGTGTGATTAAAAATGAATTTTTGAAAAAAAGTATTTTTTTTTGAAGAATTGAGCCAAAAAGGTTTACTTTTATCTCCTATTTTCCCAATTTTATCCCCAATTTCATCTGATTCGAAAACCCAGCTAGATCAGTCAACTGGAGAAATTGGGCAATTAGGTTTTAAGTGAAACTGAGAACAACACTAGCCGAAGTGGGAGAGAGTAAAGTCTTCAAAATTAATACTATCATTTTGAACACATACAGTTCCCTTTTTTTTTTTTTTTGAAAATACGATAATATCTTTTGTAGCATACAAAATCAACATCTATTAGCATTTTGTGGCACGTAATGTCGACACTAGGATTTTATGTTTGAATTTCTAGTCGAGCAATCATCTATGAAACCGTTATAAATTAAAATTAATACTAATGTAAGAAAATTACTTTAAGGATCACTGACATTTTTTACAAGCTTCAATGATCATTAATGAAATTTGTTGATGTGTACACACACACACAATGTACATGTTAGTTAGTCCCATATTAGTTAGAAAGGGAAATATTACTCTCAAGTTAAATTATAAATATGATGCCTCTCTTGTAAACAAATCATAAAATTCAATACATTTCTTTTCTCTTTGTATCGTCTTATTTTCTCTCTTAAATTCAACTGGTATCAGAGCTACTATTTTTAGTGGTTCTCGATATATCAAGAGTTGAGTATGCTCTGTGATTGCCATTATTAGTGGATATTTAACATCAGAAATATTTTTTTGTATATCCTGTTCAATTTCAAGAGTTGAGTATGCTATTAGATTGCCACTATTAGTGGATCCTTCACATCAGAAAAACTTCATGTATATCATCTTCATACTTGTTGGGTCGTCACTATAGTCGGAGTCTAATTCTCCATCGACGTCATCTCAGTAACCACTCCATCAATTATTTCCTAACCAGTTCAGTTCAATTTCGATTTTTTTTGTTCCCTTCTAGTTTTGTGTACATTATGGAGTATCTTGAGGCCTCACAACCCATTGCCATTGTTATGGAAGGACTCAATTACACTATATGGGCTCAGGCTCTGTCAAGCTTTCTTAAGGGTAAAAAGCTTTGGCGCTATGTCACTGGTAATATCACCGAACCAGAGAAAATTGCTGGAGAAGACAACACAAAATACATAGATCATCTCGAAGAGTGGGATAGCAAAAGAAGACACACAAAATACATAGATCATCTCGAAGAGTGGGATAGCAAAAACCACCAAATTATCACATGGATTCGCAACACGTGCGTACGCTTCATCAGTCTCCAGTTTGGTAGATTCAAGACTGCCAAGTCACTATAGGATTTTCTATAGAAGCGCTACACCACCGCAGATCTGTCTCATCAAACCTACTTCTGGGCACTCTACATCGTATGCAACAACAGCTTGGGCAATCCATTAATAATTTCTTATTTGAGATGCACTATATTTTGGATCAACTTGCTTCCTCAGAACCAGAGTTTACAGATGACAACAATGCTAAGAAATTTTTCGACTATCGAGATCAGCAACACTTGATTCTCTTTCTCTTGGCCCTCACTAATGAGTTTGAACATGTTCTGAACTTCACCGCAGTTCCTTATCTACTTTAGATCAAGCTGTTACTGAATTTCTTTCGGAAGATACTCGTCTTGCCCCCGCAAGACGACTTCTACAGATGCTGTTTTCGCCACTCCCAGAGGGCCTCAACCCAACAATAAATGGCATCTATCTGAATCTTTTCAACCCAACAATAAAGGACATCTATCTGGATCTTTAAAATTCTGCAATTACTGCAAGAAACCAGGACACATTCTCTTGGAATGCTCGGTTCGAGTTTGCCAATTCTGTCAGAAGCAAACTCCTGGTCATCTTCAGCGTGATTGTTTCTAAAACCCCAACAGACACTCCTAGCAATATACGTCCTGCGGTACTCCTTTTAGATCTGTCGCCACTACTGCTGAAAGTTCATCATTCACTACTTCCAGTGAGACGTTTCTGCCTCGACATAGAGAAAATTATCAAACAAGTCCTTGCTCATTAGGGTAATCTACCATCTACTGCTATGTCAGTCACCTCAGGTAATTCATCTTGGTTATTTGACTCTGTATGCTGTAATCACATGACACCTGATTCCACTATATTTGCCACCAAACGGCTTGCTAGTCATACTCCGACTATTCATATCGAAAAAATCTCGACATTAAATACTTCTCTTTCTGATACTTACTGTATTCCCAAACTCACTTTCAATCTTATATCCGTCGATCAATTTTGTGACTTCGATCTAACTGTCCTTTTTTCTGCTTCTGGTTGTTGTGTGCAGGATCCAAAGATGAGACAAACTCTTGGGATAGGCCGTAAGGTTGGATGACTCTTTGAGCTCATCAATCTTCACCTTCCATCCCGTTTCTCCTCATCAGTTCAGACAGCAGCCCAAGTCTCATCTACCCCATCCGTCAGTCTCTGGCATTCTCGTTTGGGTCATGCTTCTGTTGGTCATCTATAATCTTTAGCATCTAGTGGTCATTTAGGGATTGTTAATAAAGAACAATTTGATTGTCTTCCTTGTCAACTTGCAAAACAATCGGCATTGGCATTTCACAAAAGTGATTCCTTTTCTTCTGCACCATTTGATTTGATTCACTTTGATGTTTGGGGCCCATCTCCCACTGGTACAATGGGAGGCTCTAGATATTTTGTCATTTTTGTTAATGATTACTCTCGTCACACTTAGATATTTCTTATGCGTAATCGATCTGAATTACCTCAGTTGTACTTTGATTTTGCTACCATGGTCAAAACTCAATTTTCTTGCAATATCAAAGTGTTTTGTACTGAAAATGCTGCTGAATACACATACTCTAGAGTCCTTAACTTTCTTCGCCAACATGACACTCTTCCTCATCGTTCATGTCTAGGTACTTCTCAACAAAATGGGCGTGCTGAGCGCAGATATAGAGACATTCTCAATACCGTTCATGCTCTTCTCATATTTGCTTCGTGTCCTGAATGCTTTTGGGGTGAAGTTGCTCTTACAACTGTTTTTATTAAGAACCACGTGCCTTCTCCCATTATTGGGAATCAATCACCATTTAATCATCTTTATGGTCACCCTCTTACCTATAACACTCTTAAGGTATTCGATTGTGCTTGTTTTGTTCTTCTTCAGCCTCATGAGCGCACCAAATTGGAATCTAGATCTTGACTATGTTGCTTCTTGGGATACGACGTTGAACACAAAGTTTACAGATGTTGGGATCCTTACTCCAAACGTCTCTGAGTATCTCGTCATGTTGTTTTCTGGGAACACAAGATGTTCGCCTCCATATCCAAGTTTCACCTGCCACATGACAACACCTCTCTCCTATTTACTGACCTCTCCACGGATCTTTTTCCTGACACGCCTGAGAAAATCTCTTCTTCTGAGTCAACATCTCCACCAACACATCCTATCTCTTTCTCAGATATGCCATTACCAACTAACATGTCTACAGATCCTTCAATTGAGTTATCTACCTTACCCCCTTCTGATGAACTTGTCTCTTCTGATGGATCCACTCCAACAACTTCTGAACTCCCTACTCGACGAAGTGACCAAGTAAAAACTCCTTCTGTTAATCTTCGTAATTTTGTTGTATTTTCTATTATTCTTTCTCACCATGAACCTCAGTCTTATTGTGAAGCTAGTTTTGATCCTTTTTGGCAGAAAGCAATGAATGATGA
>CAIGRP010021514.1:0-31445 GCA_903798385.1 Fraxinus cuspidata | reverse complement strand
AAACTGTTGGTTGCAAAAATAAATTGTTTTTCAAATTGTCCAATGACGTTTGCCACATGAGCAATATTGTCATCCATAATTGAACACCAAGCATGATTCTAGAATATATGACAGAAAACATCATAAAAAACACGTTATAATGAAACTTCACATTTTTTAATGTTGACTGTCAATTTTTTACGATCATGCTTTACATTTCCACTTCAACGCTGAGTTACAACTAACAATACTACTATCAAACATTGAAACGTTGATTGCCTAAATTTGATGGTTTTTTTTTAATGTAAAGGAAATCAGACGAACTTATACCTAGAATGTCAAAGCTAAGAGGGGGAAATCTTTAGAACATTTGAGTCCAAAAAAAACAAGTAGTTGGACTTTTTATTTTGAAATACAGTGTAATAGTGTAAAATCGAATTCACCAAACAATGCACGAAGGTAAATTCTATACATGTTTGATCGTGCACTTTAAACACCAAATTATTATGCTAAAATGTCAAAAAGAACAGAAATCATAGGAATTAATTCATGTTATTAAAGTATTGTTATATTTACGTTAAGATAATTGCTAAGATGATCAACGTGTATAATTTAAGGTTTTTATCCAAATGAAGAAAAAATTGGGTGTTGAGGCGCCGACAAAACACAAAATGGAGTAGAATGGCTAGCGTTGCGGCGCCGATCATAAAGAAGAGGAATTTTTGGCTTTTTGAACTCTTTTCTGGCCCATTCAAATTCAAAATCTTCTAGAAACATTAAAGGAATGAAAAAGACAACCCTAAATTGGACTTTTTGAACAAGAATCAAGGAGGAAAAATAAGAGGAGATGACCAACAATTCCACGGAGAACTGGACATCTTGGTGAAGCTACGAAGGAATTCAATTGGATTCGGTGATTTCAACATTATTTGATTCATAGATTCATATTTTCATTTTAAACAATTTTATGGTTTAGAACTTCTTTTCATAAAAGTGTTTTGAAATTGACTAAACTTCTATTAAATTCCTCATAGCTTTAGACGTAATTTCTCTATTGAATGATTGAAATATTCGCTTAAATTTTAATCTCATTTATCTATTTTTATTGGTGTAATTCATTACTGCTTAAGTATATGGTTGTTTTTGAATCTTATATTAGTAAAAAAAAGTATGAATGTTGATATAAGAGAGTTAATTTTTATAATTACAATTGAATTAAAGGGATTTTAATGACATTTCTTCCGATTAGAGGAACTAGATTGAACATCTCTAATTGAGTTATAAGAATGAATCATTAAGTTGAATGACCCAATCCAATGGAAGAAATTCTGACGTTTTACTATTTCAAACCATGATTTTATTTTCATTCAAACAAATAAATAAATTCTTTTCACACATTCAAAATAACATTCTCTTTTCTGATCCTTCAAATATTTCTAACGATCTCCCTGTGGAATCGACACCCCAAAGTTGTGCTACAACTACCTTGTTATTCTTCAGGCGTAATCCATTTTTTGTGCCGCTCTGGAGAGACGATTCAAGAAACAAACGGATTTAATTGTAAAAGGGTGACTTCGTTCTTTTATAAATCTTTAGTTGATTTATTTTATTTATTGTTATTCTTTATTCTCACATTATTTCGTTTTTGCGTTTTATGAGTAGACATCGAGATGAGCAAGAAAGATTTGTTCATAGATCCTACACAATATTTGAATATCTCACTAACCATATTTTTGATACTACATCTATTAACACTAACACCACATCACACAACACCATGAGCAAAAGTGAGCACGAAGATCTTCCTTATAGAACTCTTCAGGATTATCTTTATCCCACATGCATATCCATACCATCATGCATTATTTTTCACCTAATATTCCACGTATAGACCTTAAACCTTCTTCCCATTTTTCACGGTCTTGAAAATGAAAACCCATATGTGTATATTAGAGAGTTTGAGAAGGTGGTTGCAACCTTCCAAAGTCAACATGGTATATTGGATGCAGTCAAGTTTAAATTTTTTCCATTTCTCTTAAAGAAAGAGAAAAAAGCTGATTGTATTCACTAAGACCACGTTCGTTTGGAACATGGGGTGAAATGACTCAAGTCCTTTTCAACCAATACTTTTCCCACCATAAGACAATACCCTGAATAAGCAAATTTCTTCATTTGCTAAAAAAGATAGTGAGACATTATACCAAGCATGGGAAATATACAAAGAATTAAAAGCCATTTGCTTGCATTATGGTAATGAGAGTTGGAGTATTGTGTGTTATTTTTATGGATTGACACTTAGACAGCTTCAATTTGTTGAGATTATGTGTAATGGTAAGTTCTTGTAAAAAGACCCAGATGAGGCCATGGAATACTTATATGAGCTCGTTGACAAAGCTCACATTTGAACTGGACCTAGTGCTTCTGATAGCACTAACAGGTCACAACGTGTAGGAAATCCTTCTAGCACAAGTGTTTATCATATTAGGGAAGATAATAGCCTTTGAGCCAAGTTAGAAGCCCTTACTAAGTAGGTGTTTGGTAGAGATTAAAATTATATTTTGAGTAGATTGTGATAGAAGTTTTTGAAATATGTAATTGCAAAGCTGTGGGACTCATGGAAGATGTGGTTAATATTGATTGTTTTACTTTGACTTAGATTAAAATATGATTTTAATCCGAAACAAACAGGGCCTAAAGAGCTTTAAATACTATGTGCTAAGGACTCAAAGCCTACACACACTATTGCCCATGTTGTGTCCCTTGGACATTGTTGTATGTGGGGGTGGAATTGATCATCTAGCACAAAAGTGTACCACTCTAGTTGAGATAAAGGGCGTTTATGAGGAACAATGTAATAATTTAGATATGTACAATAAGCATATGCTCCTTTTTCTGATACCTACAATTATGGATGGCGGAATCAACCCAATTTCATCTGGAAATTTGAAAACTTGCAACCCACTACACCTTCATATCAACCCACATCTTCTAGGAACTCTTTAGAGGACACTTTACATGCATTTATAGAAGCACAAGGTAAGACCAATCAAAAGTTTTAGAATATGATTACTCAAGTTAAGAAAAACAAAGAAATGAAAAAAACATATGTCTAAATTGACAAATCCTTAATTGTATTAGAACGTGGAAAATTTCCAGCTCGGGCTCAACCAATCATAAAGGACAACATATGGCATAAACCTTAGGTTCAGAAGAAATCAAACTTTAAGAAGTAAATGCTATCACCACTCGAACTGGGAAGGTTATAGAACCAATCCCCAAGTCTAGGGAAAATGAAAAGGACTCTAGTAATTTTGAAGAGAGCAGTCCTAATGAAGCGGTAGTGGAAAATCTAGCTAGAGTGCCCTTCTCTCAAGCTTTCAAATCTACGTTGAAAGTTGTTGGTCAACATGATGAGATCCAATAACACCTCAAGCAAGTGCAAATTAATCTACCTCTCTTGCACGTGATTGCCCAGGTTCCTACATATTCCTCAAAGGTCTTGTGTAATATGAAAATGAAATACCATGTCAAGAAAACTGCTTTATTGGCTGAGCAAGTGAGTGTTGTGATTGAGCAAAGGATCCCACCAAAATATAAGGACCATGGTTGTCCTACCATTCTTCCATCATTGGGAGCTATGAATTTGCACTAGCCCTTCTTGATTTTGGGGCTAGTGTTGACCTCATGCCTTAACTTATTTATTTGTTGTTAGGCTTGTTAGGCCTAGGTGAGATAAAATCTATATCTGTAGTTTTACAATTGGATGATTGGTCTACTATAAGAACAATGACTAGTTGAGGATATTTTAGTTCAGACTGATAAATTTTACTACCCTATTGTTTTCTTAGTTCTAGATTTAAAGGTTGATGTAAATGTTGATTCTAAAATACCTATCATTCTTGCTAGACCCTTTCTTGTCATAACTAATGCTTTTATAAATTGCAAGAATTATCTAATGAAGTTATCTTTTGGGAACATGAAAAAGTCAACGTTTTTCACATCACTAAGCAGCCTAGAGAAGATGATGAGTCATGTCAAACATACATGATTGATGCACTAACTCAAGAAGAAGCACCCACAACTGCTGATTTTAACCACTTGAACTCTTTTTTTCTTAAATCCTAAAATTCTAGCAAGTTTTGATAATGAAAAATATGCTAACATTTGTGTTGTTTTTGCAAAATTTCAGGATTATGGGACATCACCATGGTAGCCCAAGTTTGAAAAATTGCCAGAATGAAGTAGAGGACAACTATCAAACATTGAGAGTCCCAAACCAGAGTTGAAACTGCTGCCCCCTAGGACTGAACATCTGTTTCTTGGATCAGGTGATATTTTTTTTGTAATTATATCTTCAGAATTGAATGCATTACAAGGTGAGCAGCTTTTAGATATTCCGAATTAGTATAAATCTACATTAGATTGGACATTAGCTAACATTAAAGGTATTAGTCCTTTAAATGGCTCATGTATGATTCACCTAGAGGAGAGAACAAGCCTAAAAGAGACCCACAACGTAGGTTAAACCTCACAATTGAAGAAGTGGTGAAAATGAGGTATTAAAATTGTTAGATTCATTTACGTAACTGCAAATAGTAAATGGGTTAGTCCTACACGAGCAGTCCCTAAAAAGTCGGGTGTCACAGTGGTAGAGAATGAAGTAGGTGAATTGATTCCCACAAAGATGGTGACTGGATGGCGTGTGTGCATTGATTGTAGGAAATTGAAAGTTGCCACTCATAAGGACCATTTTCCTCTTCCCTTTTTGGACCAAATTTTAGAGCATGTGGCTGGTCATCCCTGTTACTGTTTCTCGGATGGCTACTTTGGTTATTATCAAATTAAATTAGTCTTAGAAGCCTAGGAAAAGACCACATTTACTTGTCTTTTTGATACTAGTGCATTCCGCAAGATGTCATTTGGACTATGTAATGCTCCTACTACATTTTAAATATGCATGATGAGCATATTTAGTGATAAGGTAGAAAATTGCATAGAAGTTTTCGTGGATGATCTGACTTTTTTTGGAACTTCTTTTGATGCATGATTGCTGAATTTTGAGAGAATTTTGACCCAATGTAAGGAAAAAGGTTAGTTTTGAATTGGGAAAAGTGTCATTTCATGGTACCTTCAAGCATTGCNAGAAGTTTTCGTGGATGATCTGACTTTTTTTGGAACTTCTTTTGATGCATGATTGCTGAATTTTGAGAGAATTTTGACCCAATGTAAGGAAAAAGGTTAGTTTTGAATTGGGAAAAGTGTCATTTCATGGTACCTTCAAGCATTGCCTTAGGACATGTAATTTCTTCTAAATGGATAGAGGTTGATAAATCCAAGATTGAATTAATCTCTAAATTGCCTACACCTAAGACTGTAAAAGATATTAGATCATTTCTTGACTATAAGGGCTTCCAAGGGAGGTTCATACAGAACTTTTCATCTATATCTCGACCATCATGTAACCTTCTAACGAAAGATGTCACTTTTGAATGGACCCCGACTTTCAAAGAGGTGTTTGAAAAACTGATTGGCAAGCTAATTTCAGCACCCATAATGCATCCACCTGATTGGATATTGTCATTTGAGATTATGAGTGATGCAAGTGATTAAGCGGTAGTTGCCGTCTTTGAACAACGAAGGGAAGGTAAACCCTTTGTCATTTACAAAATGGAGCAGAATGATTGGCGCTGTTGGTGGCTCCGCGAAGCTGACACGCAAAGAAAAGGAATTTTCAAATTTTTGGACTCTTTTCTGGCCCATTCGAATTCAGAATCTTCTGGGAACTTTAAAGGCACGAAAATGAGAATCCTAAAGGAGACTTTTCGAACAAGAATCAAAGATGAAAAATAAGGAGATGATCAACAATTTCATATAGAACTAACTATTTTGGTGAAGCTAGGAAATAACTTAATTGGATTCGGTGATTTCAACATTATTTGATTCGTAGATTTAAATTTTCATTTTAAACAATTCTATGATTTAGAACTTCTTTTCATAAAAGTGTTTTGAGATTTGCTAAACTTTTATTAAATCCTTCGTAAATTCAGTTACGCTTTCTTTATTGAATGTTTGAAATATTCATTTAAGTTTTAATATCATTTATCTATTTGAATCTTGCTACATATACATCGAGATTTACATAATAAATTATATAATATCACGTAATACTCTACTATTTGCCCGCTAAAACACAATCAATTTTTTCTAGCCACGTCATATTATGTAATCAATTATATACATTTTTTATGTATAAATAGCACGATCCTATCTACTTTTACTGGTATAATTCATTACTGCTTTATGTTTTAAATATATAGTTGTTTTTGAATCTTATTCTAGTAAACAAAAGTACGAATGCTGTTAAATTATCCAATCCAATTGAGGAAATTCTAACGTTTTGCTATTCCAAACCTTGATTTTATTTTCATTCAAACAAATAAATAAATTATTTTTACACATTTAAAAGAATATTCACCTTTCAAATCCTTTAAATATTTCTATCTTCTCGTGGAATTGACATCCTAAAACCGTGCTACAACTACCGCGTTATTCTTTGGGTACAGTCAACATTCATGTTTACTCACTGCTCATGAGCTCATCCTTGTATGCACACAGATCATGAAACATGGTGATGAATGATTTCAGAAACTATAAAATATATATAAAGATCGTGGAAAATATTTGTTTTTCCAAATACCGTATGCCTAAACTGCTCTATGAAAATAAAAGCTTAATCAAGGACTACGATGAATTAATACTAGACAATCTCTCAATAAATTGATCAAACGTTTCATCACGAGGTAACATGCTGATTCTAACGTACTTTTCACTACCGCCAAAATGATTTCCACCCCTTGTTAAAATCTTGTGACCACGAAGAAAGCTTTCACAATCATCAATCTCTCCATCACATTTGAGCCAAGCAAAAGCTAAAGCAAGGAAAAGTAAAAGTAAAAGTAAAAGTAAAAGTAAATGGAATTGCATAAAACAAATTTGTAGATAAAAGTTTAATCCAAAAAAACAAAAATAATTACCTGGTTGTGATCCAAATGTGTGGCCACTAAAGGTGCACGATCCAGAGGGCAAGTCCGGCAAACTAAAGAGCTTGCTCATATTCACAGCATCTCTAAGTTGTTTCCACCTCCTTGCCATGTGGTTATAGTTACGTTCAAAGAAGGCTTGACCTTCCTTGAAGTCGCCTTTATATTGGTGGCTATCGGATACAACTTGCAAGATTTTTGCTGCACGAATTTGAGAGTCTTTGGACACGCCTATGGTACTAAGCACGATAAATTCAGTCATTTTCTTCGCAATCTCTATATCTTTGACAAGAGCCCAACTGCAAGATGTATGTGATACTCGTAAATGATCCAACCATTTTCAGCATTTTATTCGAGTTGAATAGTTAGGAATAAGTATAAGCAAGGTTTTCTAGCTTCAAAAAAGTAGTAGTTATTTTTTGGAAATCCTCCAAAAAAAAGCAAATTTTAGAAAAGATCAAACATGTTCTGCACGAATAGTTTATTAAAAGTAACTTTTAATCTTAGCCAAACATGCTAGAAATAAAAAAATATGCAAGTCCAACAAATCTAAAAAGCATGATCTGAAGCAACTGAATTTAACAACTGGAGAGCAAAAATAAAAGAAAAATTTCGAACATATTATCAAATTGCATAGCTTACCCGATGCGTGATCCAGCATGGCCAGTGCTCTTAGAGACGGTAAATAACATGATATCATGATCTGCAGGAGAAGAGATTGGAATGTACTGTGGCCAGTAGTAAGCAAAATCATGAATCAATATTCCTTGCTTTTGATTGACTACAGCTTGTCTTGGAAAGCCATCGGGATTATTTGGGGACGTGACTAGTTCAATATAAGGCTCGTCTTTGTTAAATATGTTGGCATCGCCTGCCCATTTGTGTAGTCCAGACTTCAGAAAGTCGGTAATCAATGGGTATGACTGCAAGCAATTACAGTTTCAGTGTTAAACTTCAACAGAAAAAAGGGTTCCAAAACTTCTTTCCAGTCAAAATAATAGCTTAATTTATATAAGCATTTATCTTAAAATCGCGTGCTCCCATATCAAGGGGCGAGAAATTGGCTCCTACGATAATCCTCTCAAAACATTAGGCGATCTCCAAATATTCAATAAAATTTTATCTGTAAACATTATGTGTAACTTCTACAAGAATTAACCTTCCAGCAAATTATTGAAATTACACTACACTCCTCTAAAGGAGTAGTAGATGAACCCAATATAGAAACCAAAAAATGTTAAAAGTTATTTACAATAGTGTGACTTGGTTCGGATTCGATAACAAGAAAGCTTGTGAGTTCCAAAATATTCTGTCGAAGAAGATCATGACAGTATCGAATTTCATTAATGCAATGAAGCAAAATCCTTTATGCATTGAATGGAGTGTGCACACTACATTGTGAAATATCATATAAGCATTGTTCTGTCCCATTACAATATTTAAGTAACAATTATTCAGTTCAAAAAGTTCTGTAAAATAAGTAAGCATTGTTATGGATAATTTGATATACCGTCTTACCGAGTAAAACGGTGCAGCAGATACCACACTGATTGGCTCGGAAGAATTCGGTGGAGAGACAGCATACAGCAAGGCCTGGAAGAGTTGTGTAGAACCCGTCCCAACAACAATGTATCGGTCTTCAGTAATAGCATTTCCGACTAATTTGTGCAACCTAATAATCGCGTTTGCAAATTCCGGCTCTAAAAACCAGCAAACTTTTCTGACATCAGAAAAATAACTTATGAATTGCCAGCCATTAATCACAACTGTAGCTTTGTCCCCCATCTGCTGCCAATATTTCTCGTACATTGTCGGATCTCCACTGCATAGAGTAATGCACATGTTAATTTCATGTCACAAGATGCTACGTTCTGCAAAAAACAACGAATAAACTAAACACTAAATATATTTTATCCCAATCAGATGGTCTATTAAATTCCCTTGTCCACCATAACCATAACTTATGGTTCGACTCTTGTCTACAATAATGGTAGGAACAAGAAAAATTATGCGGGGCATTACGAATTTAAGATATCTGCAGCAAAATTAATAAAGGCATGGGCTGTAACACGATAAAGTGCATGATATAACATCACCTAATTAAGGGATGGTCCATAATCGACGAACATTGCATTCTGATTCAATATGGGATGGAACGTAGCCCACATGTGGGTCATCATTCTCCATCAGATGATCAAATGATTAGACAAACGACAAGTTAGGTCCAATAAGGATTCGGAGCGTCTACAATCATTGTAGAAGTATCGCAATCTAGGATGTAAATTTTCATTAACGACGGGGTAAGTCTATCATCTAACTTGTATGTAAAATTGCGACTAATAATTTGTCATGCTAAGGTTCCACGTAGCGTTACATATAAAATAAGGTCCTAATGATTAAAGTGTATATTTTACAATCTTCAAGGGATCTCAAAGGACGAAGGGGGTCCAAATGTAGCAAAATCTAGGATAAAAGTAGCACAATCTAGGATGTAATTTTCATTAACATCCGGGCAAGTAAATCTTTTCACTTGACCGTAAAAATGCAACCAAGAATTTGTCGTGCTTCAGTTCGACATAGTGCATATAAAATAAGGTCCTAATTATTAAAGTGCACAGTTTGCAATCTTTAAAGGATCTCAAAGGACAAAGGGGGTCCAAATGTAGCAAATGCACAAAGTAAAGATGGAAAATCCTATTTGTACCGAAAATTGTGTACCGAAAATGTTACACCCTTTCACATGCACACGAGGCCCGCGTGAATAAAAAACTCTCAAAACGTGTGGCCCCCACACCCTATTGTGGGTGTAGGTAAAAAAGAGAGTGTACATGTAGCATTGTCTAAGTAAAAATGACCCATAGAGATGAATCTCATACAAGTAGACTAAAAGTGACTTTAAGTTAACACGGTGGCTCGCACTTTTTAATTTAACTTATCGTGGTCCACTAATCCGATCGGCGAGCTAATTCTTAAACAAAACTTTCCTTTAATACCAAAAGTGACTTTAGGTTAATGCGGTGGAATCGGATTTCAAATTGACTTATAGTAATTAACTCGAAAATAAGCTTCCTAAACACAACTCCTCACACTCCACTAATGTAGTGGAGCACTTAATTAACCTAGAAATGGCATTAAAAAATTTCCTTAATTAATTAAGTAACTTTCACAAATTTCAAAAGTGCATAACACAAGAATGACCATGCTAGTCAATTGGAGAATCAAGGAAGACCATCCATGGTGCTATCATGCATGTTAGCAGTACAACACTACTTTGAAAACATCAAACATGAATGAATTCAATAAGCACTTTTTTTTTCTGTCTCTGAACAAGTTCCTGTCTCTGAATTGACAAAACGTAAACCCCTATGCGCACGTTAGGGAATCGTAGCAGTGGTGACTAAGCCACCAAGATAATTCTATTTCACCCAATTAAGTACTTAATTCTTTTTTCTATTAAAATACTTAAAAGCTCACTTACAAGTACCAATTCCCCACTCAGAAAGTTGCAATTTGTGGGATAAAGCTGATAGCTTTGAAATATGATTTCGAACTTCGAGAACACAGTGATCACACATATATCCTGAATTCAAGTCTGTCTACGAGAAAATGTTAACGTGCCCGTGTCACTATTGCTTACGAAAAAAAACCTTGGTGTCGCGAATGTGTGTTAAACACAGAAATTTCTTAAGTTCAAATCCATCCGCAAAAATCGTGCATCTATAAGTTATGAAGATCAAAGCTAGAAAACTATGAACAAGTCGAAAAGACTATAAAAACCGTTTCATGTCACTTCGTTGGTCTGACTAGAATACAAAGAAAACTAGAATGAACATCTGAATGACAACCCCACATTAAGAAAAAAAAAGATGGATGAAGAGTTTAAGTGGGAAATAAATAAAATAATAGACTTACTGATCAAGATCGATAATCCCATCAAAAGCTTTTGAAGACGAAGAAGATGAAAATGGATGTGGTGATGCTTCAAGAAGAGTCACAGAAGCATTTTTGCACTCGTTTTTGGAGCCGAAAAATTCTTGATAATGGCGATTCCCTTTGCAGTAATCTCTGTACAAGAATCCCACATTCATGGCCAAAGAAATCACCAAAAAATGCCCCAAAATCATTGTTCTCAAGTCCATTTTTAACTCAAGAACCAGCTGAAATTGTCAAGAAACAAGAACCCTATTCAAATTTCAAACTAAAGACGCAAGTATATCTATTGTATAGATGAACAGAAAAACAAACATGCCAGTAGAATCTTGAATACAGAAAATAGGGTAGAGAATATAATGACCCTTTTGATCACATTGGCTATTCTGGGAAACAATTTTCACGAACTTGAAAATGAGTCTACTGTGGTGCGGAAAAAAAAAAAGCAAAAAATTATCAAGATTTTGCTCATAAATAAGCAAAATTAGCCGCTTCCAATAACCAAGAAAACCCAGTTTTTCAATACAAATATATAACAAAGAAAGATTTCAGGGCCAGTCTCTCTCTCTCTCTCTCTCAACACACACACACACACACAGTGCAAAGCTGCTGTTTTGGCTGTCTTACTTCGTGCGATGTGTTGTATGTTCATTCACTTTTTTCTTTCTACAAAAAAAAAAAGAGTTGTGTGCTGTATATTCTCTTGGCTCTTCTTTTTCTTGAGGGCTCTTTTTTTGAATCTTTTTGCTGTACCTTGATTTTTCTCCCTATCTTTTTTGGGTTTCGCAATAAGTGGGAGATTTTGTAAATTACTGAGGGAATATTCTCACGCTTTATAATATCTTTGGAAGGGTTAATAAACGTTTTAAATTAAGGCATATTACAGACATCGTTCTTCAAGTTTCGAACAATTTTAAATATACGTTTTCATTTTTTAAAAATTATACAAATCTCTTTTATTTCAAATTTTTAATAACGTATACATCTGGTTAGATTTATGACAATTTTAAATAAATTATTTCCTTTTCAAAAATTATACAAAACATGCATATCTTCATTGATTACTTTTCTTTCACACGATAACATAAATAACATAGTTGTCAGATTCGACCCGGACACAGACTCGGACAATACAACGGGTCAATGGGTTAATATTCAACCGGTGATCCGGTGGTTCAACCGGCGGGTCATTGTATAAAAACCTACAAATAAATTAAAAAATAAATTAGTGAAAAATAAATTAAAAATTTTTTTGTAGGTTTTTATAATTTATATTTTTTTGTAGGTTTTTATACAATGACCCGTCGTTTGAACCACTGGGTCACCGGTTGAACCACTAACACATTGACCCGCTGCATTGTTCGTGTCTGTGTCCGGGTCGAGTCTGACAACTATGCTTGTGGCTCATTAATAATAATGTAATACTCAAAATACTCTTTCAACACTTCTAAGTGAACTAAAAACAAAGTATTATTTTGACTATTGATTTTTAAAATATATCAATAGATACTCTTATTTGAGATACTCAAAATAATTATTAAAATCACCATGTTTGGATGTTTATAAATATTTATAAATTGATCAAATTTCATTTTCAATAACATATTTTCGATGAATCCATAAGTACTATATATTTATTCATCATTCAATATATTTTTATATTATACAGTCTTATAAATTCTTTCCAAACATACCAAAAATGTTAAAGGATTTTTGAAGAATATATGATCTAAATAAAAGTTTGATATTGATTTTTAGTTAGAAGTGTCTAAAGGTATTGTAAGTGTAATATTAATTTTAAAGGGGACACAAAATGGCCAAGAAAGTTCACAAGTCCGTTTTCAATATAATAATGTGAATTGTTATTGTTAGAGATATATAACTTCGTTTAGATCCAAATATGTGAAACCAATAAAAACAACACATGACATATTTATTGTTTATAGATGATTAAGGTTATATACAATTTAAACCTTAAGTTAAACAATTATAAACGTACAAATAAAAAGCATAAAAATAAATAATACTAGAAATTGATGATATGGGAAAATTTCTTGAAGAACTCTTCACAATGATAAAAAACCTTTGGGTAAACCTTGTAAAAAATATCCACTAGAAAAATAAACTTTCAATTGGTCCAAACAAGGTTAATCTCTAACTAACTTTGACCACATAATTTATAAATCACCAAAAAACACTTTGATTGTGTGACCCGTACTTTTGAGGAACTCTAGGCTACTTCCCACACAAACCTTGTCAAAAATACTCACTAAAAAAATTAACTTACAATTGATCCAAACATTGTTAATCCTTAACTAACTCTAACCACCTAACTTGTAAATCATCGAAAAACTCTTTAACTGTGCGACCTGTATTTTCAGTAACTCTGAGCTACTTTCTCTTCGTGTAGATCAAGAACAAACTCATTTCGGAGCGTGGAACTCCAAACGCCTCTTTTTCCAACTTCAAAACTCTGAACGCTTGTAAGAGACTATAAGGATTTTAATTGTTTGGTCTAATGATCTTTTGTGTTTTTATCTTTGGCTGAATCAAGAGAATATTGGAGTGTTAAATTTTCAAATGATGTTCTCTATGAAACAAAGGCCCAACAAATGGCGAAATAATATTTGGAATAATTATCAAGAATTAATATTGTGATTGAATCAAGAGGTCTTTTGGAATATGTTAATGATCTTCAAGAATGTGATCTCTAGTATTAAAATAATGATTCAACACACTTTTAAGACGGACTTATGCTTGGATATGTACACTAGGTAGTGTTTAAAGTTGAATATGATTGGAAAACAGCTTGAAAATTGTGATCGGGACTTTTCCGAATGACTACGCCGCTTGAGTGCCACCTATCGAGCACCGTGTCACTGTTTTAGGCGCTCTTGCGCGTCATGTGCGTTTAGCGAGCAATTTTGTTTCGAGTTTTTCTCCTTGGTCCATATTTGACATCTTTGAATCCTTCAAATTCTATTCTATCAATCCACAAATATTTTGACTTTAATTACAACAAAATAACACATGATTTTAGACATGGGAATAACCAATTACAATTTAGACCTAACAGATGTAAATGTTGAAAGCAAAATGGGAATGATGAGAGTAGCATCTCCAATGAAATGTGAATCGCACTAAATGTGGATCCAAATGTACAAGAGAGATGACATAGAAAATGCATGGAGATAAATTTTCTAGACACATTTTTCAATGAGGATAAATTATAAAAAATAAAGTGGAGGATGTCTACCACACCTTTCATAGGTAGATGGTGTGCTAAACATCCTGCACTTTTTTTCTTGTTATGTAAGCATTTTAGGGTAATGAGAAACTCTACCATTTGCCGTTTAAAATACATTCAATTTTTTCATTAATCTTTTTCCTCAACATTATTTTCGGTAATCGTTTATCTACATTTTTATGTATAAATGGGGATATTCAATTTATAAATGGTGTGAAAACAGAAATAGTAGTGAATCCAACGAAATGTATGGATAACAATAAACAGTTATAGCCCCTATTTGAACCCCTTTATTCTCAGAATTAATTTTCAACCACATATTCTCTCGTAAAATAACTTTACATGTAAATTCACAACTTTTCATTATTTTCTAATTACATATTCTAAAAAAAATCATTGTTCCAAAATACATTATTCCTAAAAAATGGGGCTCAAATAGGGGCATAAACGTGATATTGAAATTAATATTTTACTTGACTTGATTTGTAATTCGATTTATAAATTGTATCTAAACTATGGCTAATTATCACCAATTTAGGCTGTAATGGGCTCCACGATTCATTGTCTTAAAATGCAGTATGTGAATTGCCATTTTGGGTAGCATACAATTAGGAGAGGGAGAAATATAGAGAAAATTAGAATTTGACCACTCTCCTCTAGAGACGTCTCAACATCTAATACGCATCTTCACAATATCTATTTTTTCTTAATTCATCAAAGACTAATTTCCACCTCGATTGTATTGGAAAGAAATTTTTTAGATATTGTCTATTTTGCTTATATGAAATTTTTTTTATGTAATCCAAGAAAGCATTGGAGATGCTTTTACTATCACCTGTACTAGTGGTGAATAAAATTAATCTAAAAATGGATAATAATATTCTTAGTTAGTAGTGACATCATCAGTTCATCAGACAATGTCCCCTAATTGATTGTTTAAAACAATGAATCGTGAACGTTCAATTAGGGATCCACTATTACCTAAATTGATGAATAACACTATTCAACAAAAAACATGATTCAATCAGGGATCATCTTAATGATGAATAACATTATTCAACAAAAAACAATTGATCATCAATTGTGGATTGTGAATTTTAATGCACTGGAAATAATATTGAACATCATTGATGATAAATAATTGAGGCTCAATTTGATTCCCTTTTTTTCTCATTCTAATGAGAAATATGACCGTTGGAGTTGCTTTTTTGAATTGCAACCAATATTTCTCATTATAATGAAGAAAAATATGGGTGTCAAACACTCGCTCAATAAATTAGATAAGGGGTGTCCACTCCATACAAATCCATTTCGGGGGAATGGTATTAATTAACCAGCCACACCCATTATATATCCCTCCCTATCCACAAATAGTGGGCATGGAGGATGAAGAAAGAAGATCAAATTCGGTTGGCTTACTCACCAACGACAAATTCCAATGATCGCATCATTAAATAGACATGCGCGCATAAAAAAAGAGGATTAAGTTATCGTAGAGAAATAGACAAGTTAGATGGTAAGAGTGAACATAGAACCATAATTTGAATATTTCATACACTTTCGTGTTTATTATTACTTTTTTCCTCAAATTTTAGTTACATAAATATTTAGTTGCAAGCTTGTAGTTGTTCAATATATATACAACTTGAAAATTACGAAACGTCTTTCAAGAAAAACTGAAGGGAACTCAACTACTCATTTACATGTATATTGAATACTATTTAAATACAATAAATTTTAAGGTTAATAGATTTTATTTGAGTCATAATATTATTAAAATATAAATTGTGAAAGAACCCCTAGATTCGTAGTCCTTTCACTTGGGTGCCTTACATTTCCTGTCAACTGACTTTAAAATTTATGATTTTTCCGAAGAGTCCATATTCATCACGAGTAGATGTTGGTCCAGTGCTCAAAATGATTAAGATATATATTACATAGTAAATAATTCCTCAACCGTCAAATACACGTTGAGATAAGATTGTCGAAAAGAATATATTAAACCGTCCATATCTAAAAAATTTAATGGGTAAAAAAGTAACTTTTAACTATTCATGTCATGAGCTGGCCCACCCGATAATCAAGTATAAGGTTGGACCCACCTTTGTGGTCCGTGGCCCATCTGAATTTTTAGGTGGTTTGAGTTGTGGTTGATTCGGGTATCTTTTACGATTATTTGAAACGATTGAGGTGAAGTTGGAAATTTAACTACCAAAACTCCCTTAGGACCAGTCTCTTTTTCAAGTAAACAAAATGTCAATGTCACATTCATCAAAGAGATGTGATTATCTCTCTAAGTTTGATGACCCTTTAGATTGTTTTCGTACTAGAAAAAAAAAATCACCATTACTTGGTGTACTCCATACTTCTTTTGAGGAAACTTTTAATGTCTCCTTCGAGGAAAAAAATCTTTAATGGGGGGCGATCCTATATGCTCATGTGGTAGGATCGTCCATTTCAATCACGACATATGTAACCTTGAATCATTCAAAATGCAATCCATCAGTATCCGAGATAGTAAGAGAAATAATAAAATGGGTGTATGATACCGAGATGATTTTGAGTGACTTAAGTTCTCAAGTATCAAGATTTAAATGGACGACTCTACTACGTGTGCATATAAGACGACCCTATCGAAACTTGTTTTGGTGTAGATTCCATAATAGATCAAATTGTTGGTCTCTTTCACACTAGTTTCACTTCATTGCCTAGTGTTCGCCTTCTTTCGATTGAACATGAAAAGCCTTATGGCTGCCTAATTTTGTTGACATCCTAAAAAGGAGACACGAGCATCTCCGTTATTAAGCCAGTGAGTCACCCTAAATCACATGGTCCAATTGACACCTCTCAATTGGTCTTAGTAACTATCCATTTGGGTCTTAACAGAATTCCATAATTTCCCTCAAGATTTCTGCAAAATCTAGGTAACCAAGTAAAGAATCCAAATTAAGATGAAAGGGACGAGACATACACCTCTAATCATCCATTTTGTCTGGCACTCCAAAGGTGAAATAGGGTCTATGAAATCAGGTGTCTACTGGAAAATGTTAGAATTAGGAATTTTATGGACCACTTCCAAAAATTTGAAAACTCAGTCATACCAATCTTTTCTATACAATTTAGCCCCAATATTAGAAAAAAGCTTCATAAGACAATCCTATATTCGTACGTTATAGTATTGTCGATTCATACAAAGACGCCTTGAATCTTAAACCACTCAAATCATGATACTTCGGCATTCGAGTGGGTTGGCACATCCACTCTATTTCTCTCTCTAACCACCTTGAACACCGATGGGGTATAGAGGATACTCAATCCTCTGGATTAGAGACGTTGCGGCATACTGGACACCAGGCGACATACGATTCTCTTCCCAATGTTAAGATCACATATTATCAAGGATTTGCTAAGATTTTTGCATTTAATATGGTCACAATCTTTGACTAAGTCCAAATAAAAAGTGGTCCTTTTTGAATAAAACGGCAGCAGCTGTTAATTAGTAACCATTGAAAAATGGTCCTTTCTTTTGTCAAGTTGCAAAGAGGCCCAATTCTATGATTTATTCAGCCTTGAAGTTTGCTTTTGTCAGTTCAAAACGGTCGCAGTTTGTGCGACTAATAGGTGGCCAATAATATATTGAGTCTAAGGGAGTACACTTGGACACGAATGGTTATATATAATATATACAAAAGTAAAGAAAAAAAAAATATTATATGAGGATTTGACCTTTGTTCTTGAGATTTGAGTATAGCTTAATATCTAATTTTATATTGGTAACTTGGATTTGAATAAATATCCCTTAGTCGAGTACTGCTGGATATTATCTATCAAACGTACAATTAATGGTGAAGTATTTACAAACATGTTGAGTCGATATTTAATACTCTTTGAGCTAAAAATATTATATGGTTCAACATGGTCCTCGAGTCTAGTCCATGACGATTTGAGGTGGCCACTTGGATCAATGATTTTTTATTTATTCCTGATATAAAAAAACTCAAATCCCTCAACGACCAAAACACATTTGAAGTCATTATTGTTGCCCCAGTTGTTGTAGCCAATGGCCAAAGATTATTATACTTTATTCGACACAACTGCTCAACTCTCTTTACACTCCTCGACTACAAAATCTTGTAGCATGTGATCTAGAGCTCGTCTTGCCACACCCCTGCCCATCGTGGACAGGAGATCACCATTGTTTGGATCGTATGTCTACTTTTTCCGAACTATCAACTTTAGCAACTTCTAAACACAGAGGTAGATACTAGAAATGACAAAGAAAAAGAGTAGATTTGTCTTCGTGTTCAAAAAACCCTTTGACTAGTTAACCTTTCCTCTCAGTCTCAAGTCTCAACCTGCCATGGATTTGCTTTATGTCCCAAATACTTCCTGAGATGAGCATATTGCAAATCTATAGAGAAAAAAAAATTCTTGATGCACTCAAAAATATGTTGCATTGCTGAAAATGGCTTTAATTGTACAGTAGACTTGTCCATTGCGGTTGAAAGCAAAACTCCTCTTACTTCTTGTTCGTTGTATTGTTTGACCGAATCCTGCATATCAAATTAATAGTCTATCGGCTGCAGATATGTGGTTAATTTGACTTATTTATTGTCAATATATTATTTCACTTTACTTGATATGAATTTTTGTTAGTGAATTTTAAATTTAACAAGTTTGTGAACTATTTGTGCCCTTATAGGGATGGCAATGGGATGGATCATGTTCCCTTTCCTATCCTCAGTATACGATAGGGAGGGACATTTGGCCATCGCTAAGCCTTTAGCATTTATTGGAAAAGTCCTTCAGAATTTAAGGAGCTAGACAGAAGACAAACTCAAAAAATCATAAAATTCAAGCTAACTTGTAATTCCTTAATCACTACATTTAAGCTAAGTGTATGTGATGTTGAAGAATCAATATATTATTTGTGGTTAAGGGTAAAATGTTGCTCGACCTAGAGCTAGCTGATCCCTTTGAAATGTGTTGGGGTGCAAGAGTTCATTGGACATTTGGGGATAAAACACTGTTTTGGTGTTGTTATGAAAGGGTACCGAACTAGACTTTGAATATTAGAGATGATCCTAAAATGGCAGGAGTCCAGGTTGAGCAGTGGGGATAATTTGTTGAGAGGAAAACTATCCATATCACCAACTAAAACCCATAAATGATCGCTCAGTAATAAAGGAGTTAAGAGTAAAGACCATCCAAAATGTTTGCCTAGATATAGTCACATTGAAAGATTGTTTAATAGCCTCCAATTAAAAGTATGATATGTTTGGTTAAAAAATACATAATATTAATACATAGATAGTTATATTGTCATCACAATTTTTATTTGATACACCACATTTTAATTACAGTTAATCTCCTCAATTTTCTCTCATTGTAGCTATTATTTTCTTAACCTTTTTTTTACATCAAATTCTTATCTTCAACCTTTCATTAATTAGTACGCATCGTCCTTTACGTTAATTTATATCAACATATTTTATTTTCATAATTTGAAATGAGGAAAAAGTATTTTTTCGCACTTTTATTTATTTATATTTTATAAATATGATAGAAAAATAAGTTGTGTTACATTATTGCAACGGATTTTGGACATAAAATTGTTATCAAATACAAAATATATGAATTAATGGAAAGTTTGAGGATAAGAATGATATGAAAAATTGTTAGGGACATAAGTGAAAAATTAAGGACCTTAAGTGCAATTAAAATATTGTGCAAAAAATAAAAATTATGTGTATAATTACCTTAATTGACATGCAATTTAAATAAAGATATATTGAAATGTCTATAGAGCACACTTGCATTTCCATTGACCACCCTTATAACCAACAAGTTCTTGCCAATTAGCAGTATTTACTCCCACTCTAAATAATTAAATCGATTTATATAGGTTGTTATTTGTGTTTAACTTGCTTGGGTATAGGCTTGGACATGATTTGATTTGGGTCGGTTTTCACTTAAAATTAATAGGTTTGGATGAATTTCAACCCAAATTAACCCACTCTAACTCTTAAACCAAGTCGACCTAAACCATATCGGTTTGTTTTGGTTCGATTCAGTTAGTCGATTTGGACTTTTAGTCCAAATTGAATTTTTTTTAAAAAAAATTGTCTGAATTTTGGGTCCACTTAAATTACAAGAACTAAAATAGATTGTAGAGAATTGAGATATAGTTATGAAATTAGAGCTTATCTTTTAATTAATATTTTTCTTTAAAAAAAAAAAGAATCTAAATATGTAAATGAGTTGTGTCGGTTCAGTTAACCAGTGGTTTGAAACTTCAAACCATGGCTGAACCGACCCACCATGATTTTGTTTGTTTTTTTTTTTTTAAATCAAACCAAACCAATTATCAATGTCAAACCGACCCAAATCGATCAGAGCCGGTTCGATTTGATTGGTTTGGTCGGTTTTGCGATTTTTTTTCCGAGACCTACTTGGGTATATTTATATTTTACGGTATATTTTGAAAAGTGAAACTTTCATAATTAAGAAATTAAATATTGCCCCTCTCCAAAATTAAGAAATAAGATTTAAAATTTCAAAAATGGGATATTAATTAAATTAATTACTTAAATATTTTATTAAGGTCACAATTATATGGTATTTGATTACATGTTATCAAATTAATAGGTTACACATTATTTTTCGATCAAGAATCAAGAAATTTATAGGTCACAAATTATTTATCGATTACAAGACGTTGCTGCGGGAAGCGTGACGTCGCTGATTCGTGCACAGCGGTAATCAACGAAGTGAAGACGGATTCTCAGCTGTACATGAAGCAGCGTCGATATGCTTGCATCGCGACTGCTTCCTGCACAACTGCACCGCGCTTCGCTGTTACTTTGTACGACACTAGGCGGCGACGTTGCGCCTATCCCGCGTAGTGCCGTCGCTGTCGTTGCTGACGAAGGTTTGAAATGATGCAGCTGAATGGATTGGTGTGATGAATGAGATGGCGTGAAATGAATTAAGGTTTGTTGGGATGGGTTGATTGATGGTGGTAGGTTAATTAATTTAATAATATTATTATTAATATTAAAAATAAATTATGATTGATTTTTGTATAAATAATTCTTAAATCTGATTTTTAAAATTTGAAGTTGAAAAATATGGGTGTAATTTCCATTTTTGAAAATTGGGCTTTTTGATAACCCAATAATACCCTTCAACTCAATAAGAAACGGTGAAGGGTTGACCCGGTTAAATTTTGAAACCGGGTCTATGAAATTTGATTGAAATTCAATTAGAAACATCAACGGACCATGGAAAAATCGAATTCTGATCTATATGCATCGATCCGTCGCCCGAATTCGTGGTCGGTATCTTGAAAATGGTTTATGTGATAAATTCGAAGAATTTTTTTTTTTGAAGAGAATTAGAGTGCTAAATGATGCTAATTTTATAGAGATGAATTGAAGCGAAAAAGATGCCAATATTTTCCCAGTTTATTTCCAATGAGAGAGCGCTGGGATGGGATTTTATTTTAATTGGATCGATTTCATTTCTGAGTTTTCTCTATCATGCTGTAATTTCAAAGCTTCTTCCGTCATCTGATTATGCTGTCATCTCTGCCATACAAAATGACTGGTGACTCTCTTATACTTGAATTCCAATTTTTATATTTTATAATGAGAAGTTTTCTTTCATTTTGTCCATATTTTGTAGTTGGATTTATGCTAGTTAATATTTTAAATTAGTTTTTTTTTAAAAATTGAATAATAAACATGCTATATTTAGGAATGAAATGTATGAATTCTTGGATTATGGATTGACATTTGCACTTTAAGAATATGAATGAGCATTTTGCCAGGTCAGTTTGTTAACTTGGTGAATTTTTGTTTGTACTTTTCGAACTAGTCTTGGGAATAATTAACACACGGGTCATGTTGTCTTATAGAATTTGTGTGTCCCATGGAGCGAGGAACGTGTAGTTGACCCAAATTTTTTAATTGAAAATGAGACAGTTTATTGTTTATTGATGTATTTTGTGATACCATGGCATGAGGGACAGCAAATTAGAGAAGGATTGCTTTCATAGTAAGGTTCATATTCTTCTTAGTTCTCAGGAATTCGGAAAAATATGTACTCAAAATATCTCATTTTTGAAACTGGGTTATTTTGAAACCTACATGTTGATGTTCTTGTGGAAGGAGTAGATTAGCAACCAAGTTAAGGTTTTAACTTAAAAGTTGTTGAGTATATCCTGCCCTATAGGCTCTACAATTTCAAACGCCATATAGAAGGAATTATTTAACCAAGAAAGAACTTAGAGTCAATAGAAGTAAATAATTTTTAATGCTTCTTGGAAAAATTGGCTGACAAGAGTAGCTTAGTAGGTCATGAATTTGTATGTCGTAACAAAAGAATAGAGATTCAAGAAAAGTGTATTTTCTAGGAATTTATTGCTTTAGATTACGTTGTGCATAGCCTCCTCCCATTCTAGCTCGCCCCTCAAAATGATTGGATATAATGGGTTGAGTGCTCTCTGGCCTTGTGGTTTCATAAGCATTGATTCTTTCGAGTCTTGTCTTGTATTACATCGAAGAGAGACTTGTCATTTAGTTTCGAATGTAATCACTTTTAAGGATATAAAGTAAGCTTTAACATAATATTTAAATTTTTCATCGAAATTCTTGGCAAAGTGAAAGGAGGTTTGCCAATTTTTTTGAAAAGTTTGTCTTTTTCAATTTACTTTCTCATAGTAGCATTCCGGATCTATAGCGTATGAGATCTTGTAAATGTCTCACTGCTTGGTGATTCTCTTGTGGTTTATCATTCTAACTCTGGTCGTATCTACCTAGATTTTTGAAATGCAGAAGTAAAGGGAAGGTGGTATCTATATTAAACAACCAAGCAATCGTAAAAGATCAAATATATTCAACCGAAAACCTTTTTTTACTAAGTTTTTTTTTTTTTTTAAAATTTGATTGCTGGACAGAAATTTCTGCGGAACTGTGTTTGAGGAAAAACAAAGCAGTAGAGGAGGATCGATGGTAGGACTGGAATTTCCAAAGACTGCTAGATAGATTTTTTGTACAGGGCAGACTTTAAAGTTGAAGTGGTTTTGCGTTGAGAATCAAATATCTCAGACACATTAACTATTTTATGGGCATTTCATGAGGAGGTCGTTGTGCAGCATCTTAAAGCCGTACTTTAGTTCTACTCCTTGATTTCCTTCCATGGTGTTCATCATCTAGTGCAAAATAAAACACAACAATAAGAAATCTTTGACCAATACATCTATTTATTCCTATGATTGTGTTATTAGCTTAGACTTGCTTTCATGTATAAAACATTTGCCTGTATCACTCATCATTGATAGTAGAACTGATATTAAAATTTTACTGAAGATGAAACTGCAGAGTTTTTACAAGTTTCCTGGCAGCCTTATTATAGAAAATATAAAGACTTTTTTAAGATTGTAACAGAAGAATAGTACTAACCCTTATCGCTATCTAAGATCGAAACGCAAATACTTGTAAACTTATTGCGTACCCATATCAAATGCGTATCCAAGCTTCGATACGCTTGAACCCTTTTCAATATGTTATGGATACGTATTTTTTAATTATTCTATATATATATATTTTAATTTTCGATATGTATCGAACACCTTAGGACATGTGAACAAGAATAGTTTTATTGGTTTAAACTCTTTTAAAGCTCATTATATTATTATTGACAATAGATGACAATGTTTGTTTTACTTAGGTAACTTTGTTATTATCAATAACTTATTGAAAATGGATAATATTTATTAAAATAACAATGTCAAAGAAAGAAAATGTAATTTAAGATAACTGCAGAATTTACATATATAATTGGAAGTAAATATAACTAAATAACAGAAATTTACACTTGCCCAGGATTTTGTGTTAATATTTATTTATAATAATGAAGTTATGCCGAATTTTATATTTAATAAATGAAAAATATACACTATAGATATACACTTATCCAATATCTCAGGTTTTGTTAAAAAGCTTTATCGGCGTACCCATATCGTATCGTATCATATTCGAATTATGTATTTGAATATGTGCTTCTTAGATAGTTATAGCATGTTTGGCACGTAGGAATAGACTAGACAGAACTATAATGCCTTTCTTTTCTCTTTTTGACTCTATCTAATATTGTCCAATATGCTTTACTAAATATACATTAACGTAATCTGATGACTAGTTCTTGTTTTGCTTGTACCCAATTGTTATTGAGCTTAACATGGTGAGGCAGTCGGCATTGAATTGTTGCAATCTGATGACTGGTTCTTGTTTTGCTTGTGAATGATACTTGATTTTACTTAATCCTTTGTTATGTGACAATTTCGTATACCTATTTATAATAGGAATAGATTAATGAGGTTATATTCTTAATGTGTTTTATTGAATTTATTCTTTCTCTTGAACAGGTATTATTGCTTCTTGGTGCCCTTGACAATTCCAATTCTCGTTGTTTCGGTATATATTCATTGGCTGAGCATGAAATTGTTTAAGCATGCCTGAGCTTATTTAATCGTGTTCGACTGGCTACTCAAAGGAACAAGTGCAACTTTTATATGTGATGTATTTCATAACTAGACATTTGAAAATTGTACATTGTTAATATTATCTCCCCGTTTTGTATTCAGTGTCGAAATGTCTTTTGTACTTGTTAATTTTCTTGACTTGATCAATCTAAATGTTCGTTGAGTCCACATCTGATGTTTCTTCCTGGAATCGCAATTACAGAAACCCTTGTACTCATAGGCTCTTCTACATCCTCCATATACCACACTACATTCATCACGTGTACACCCTTTGCAAACCGTTGAATAATGTTATGTTAGAATATCAGTTTAATAATCACACTTGATAAATTCAATTAAATGACTTATGTGATATTGTATTTAAATGAATTAATTAGTTAATGTCATATATTTGTCGTCTAAACTGGTGCTTAGCACCAATGAGATTAAATAGTGTTACTCGCAAACCTTTCCATAACAGTTGTGATATATTCTTAATATGCCCCTGTAAATGGTGACTCATTTTTTTGGAATCGAAATACTTATTTTGAGCTTGACCGGCTAAATTGCTCATGTGAGTTTAGTGAGCTCTGACACCATTGAGACATGGAGTTTCACTTTAAAATGTCAACATTGTTAATAGGAATATTCGTAACTCTTCTATGTTATATATTGGTTTCATCTTTAACCAATATTCGATATTACTCTCGACAGCCAGCAGCCCAGCACAACTCAACATTTGAGTAAAATCTCTTCATGCTTGAAGGAACTGTAAAGCTAAAACACCCTTTGTGTCAAAGCATTGTGCTATCAAAGTTTGAGTTGTTCGGTACTAGACAAATTTTTTTTATTTTTTCTTTTGTTTAACATTTTTAAAATATTATTTTTATCTTTCATTTCCTTTACTTTGAATGATTTTTGGTGATTCTGGAAAAAAAAAAAAAATTTGTTATCGTACTTCTAAAATTGAAGTCCTTTCCATAATGGTCAGTTTGGCAGAATAATTAGTTTTGTTGCTTAATTAATTGACTTCATTGAATCTTTTTAAATATAACGTTTTGGTTAAGTGGATGACCATTTCAATAGAGAAGATAAATTTCACATGTATAGACTCCAAAGATTGGTTGGACAAGTCATTAATTTTAAGAAATTAGAATTTTAACGTTTCTGATTTCGAAAGTTTTCTTACCAGCATGTTATTCAATTAAAGAAATCGCAAGTTGCTCTTAATTTGGAGGTAACAATTCTAACATGTTTTGCTGGAAGTCCCAACTCTCTAATTGCTTACATTTTCTGTCTTTCAGCACCGTGAGAAGATACAGAAATGGCTTTTGCTGCCCTTATTTCTCTAACCAACACTATTGAGCAGAACCTACACCACCATCTGATTCCTGATAAACAGAAAATTGATGCTCTTCTTCAAGAAGCTACTTTTTTACAGAATTTTCTTGAAAATTCTGTACAAAAAGATAATGAAAAAGTAGAACGTTTGGAGAGTCAAATCAGAGATACAGGGCTGGTGGATGGAGGACTTCTTTCAAAATCAGCAAGTTATGCTGTTGAGAGCTTCACGACGTTCAATCAGGCTGTAGAGGAGGTGATAGAAGAAATCCATTCCATTAAGGAAGAGGTGGGTCTTGATGATGAACTCGAGGAGATCAGGACTCGGCTGGTCACGGGATCATCAAAACTTCAAATTCTCTCCATTCTTGGGATGGGTGGAAATGGAATCGGTAAGACAACTATGGCCAGAAATATGTATGATGATTTATCTATTAAAGATCATTTTTATATTCGTGGTTGGGTAACTATATCTCAAGAATATAATGATCGAAAAATAATATTAGATATTTTAGATTCCATGAAAATGTTCCCAGACAACATGCGTGAAGAGAGTAGTGACAAATTGAAGGAGCTTCTTCACAAGACTCTAAGCCGTACGAGATACCTCATTGTTCTGGATGACGTGTGGGATAAGAAGGCATGGGATGATGTGAAACGATTATTTTCAAATGACAATAATGGAAGTCGAATCATATTGACTACTAGGTTAAAGGAGGTGGCTGATCATGCCAACTCTTGTCCTTCGTCAAGTGCGCTTTCTAAATAACGTTGAAAGTTGGAAGTTATTTTGTGACACGGTGTTTGGCCGTGAGAGTTGTTGCCCTCCTGAACTGGATGAAATTGGGAAGCAAATTTCCCGAAATTGTCGAGGGCTTCCACTCTCAATTGTTGTGATTGGGGGGCTCCTCTCAAAGGACATCAAAACAGAACATTATTGGAGAAAGGTTTTGGAAAATCTGAGCTCAACAATATCTTCAAATGATGAACAGTGCTTAAAAGTACTATCGTTAAGTTACAAACGTTTGCCTCATCATTTGAAAGGTTGTTTACTCTATATGGGAATTTTCCCAGCAGATTCTGAGATTAGTGTATTCCAACTTGTGAATTTATGGGTTGCTGAAGGAATTCTAAAGCCAATAAGATCTAAAAGCTTAGAAGATGTGGCGGAGGAGTATCTGTTGGATCTTGTAGAGAGAAATCTTGTTTTGGGTGGTAAGAAAAACTCCATGGGCAAGATCAAAACATGCAAGATTCATGATCTATTGAGGGACTTGTGCGTGAGGCAATCTAAAAAGGAGATGTTTTTTCGCCCCAATTATTCGCATAACCTCGATCTATCGAAAGGTAATGCTTCACGTCGTATAGTTGTTCATCCTTATAAAATGAAGCTTGACCATGACGCTGAAAAACATTCAAGTTTACTCCCACGGTCTTTTCTTTCTTTTTATACGGGCAAGCTCCCAAATACACTTGCAGTTTCAAATTTAAGGCTGGTCAGAGTATTTTATTCTTCCAGTTATTCCACTTATTTGCCAGTTGCAGAAGAAGAACTGGTTAGCTTGCGGTACCTCTTTTTCGAAGTATGTGATCGTTTTGAGTTTTTTGCATCCGTATGCAAATATCGGCACCTACAAACCTTAATTGTTACGCATTCGCAGGAGGGCAATCTTATGAACTCAAAAATATGGGAAATGCAAGAGTCAAGGCATGTCATGATTAAGCCTGACATACTTCTTGATCCTCCAGCTAGTGCAGAAAATGAGAGGGAGAATTCTATTATTGTTCTAGAATACCTACAAACACTCACCAAGATAGAGAAGTTCAGATGTACAGAGGAGGTCCTCAAAAGAATTCCAAATCTAAAGAAACTTGGAATCTGTTATGCAGCTCCATCGGAGGATATAGAATATTTCTGTCTCAATAATCTCGTCCGTCTAAATGAACTTGAAGAATTCAAATTCGATTTTCTTACGGTGATAAAGTCTTCTTTGAAGAACCTCACTTTCCCACCTTCACTCAAAAAGTTGACTTTAATTAATGGATTCCATCCTTGGGAAGAAATGAAGATCGTTGGTTCGCTGCCCAATCTTCAAGTGCTCAAAATAAAAAAACAAGCGTTCTATGGCCCAAAGTGGGAACTAGATGAAGGAGGATTTCTTCAACTGAAAGTTCTGCTACTCGAAAAAACTAATATTGAGAAGTGGAAAGCCGACAGTATCCACTTCCCGGAACTTCAGCGCCTAGTCATCAAGAACTGCAGAGATCTGAAAATCCCTAGTGGTATTGGAGAAACTCTTAACTCTTCAATCAATTGAGCTTTTTCACTGTGGTACTTCAGTTATAACTTCAGCAAAGGAAATACAAGATGAACAAGAGAACTCAGGAAATGATAGCCTTCGAGTTCTTATTATTCGTTAATACAGGTGATTGTAAACTTGTTGAGATCAGATCAGAGTTCACTTTCTGGTGAGTTTTTCTTTTTTCCTTTCTTTCTCATATTTGGTAGGAACAATAAAAATAAAGTTCTATTCTGAATTGGCAGTGTTCAACTTCAAAATAAACAAAACTTTTTTATTATGATTTAATCACAATAAAGTTGTTTTACTCACAACACTTACATTGTTTCTTTAGATTCACCTTAACAAAATCAATCCACTCCACTTCCTTTCTGCCCTTTGATTTTTTTGGTGTTCATCCCCTCTGTTGAAGATTTAGTTCTCCTTCAGGGTCATGTGTTTCAATTGGATATTTGGCCCTTCTTGGTTTGCTTGTTATCCAGCCATCAGGGCCTTCTTGCAGATTTTACCTTGAGCATCCAAGCATTGCCTTGCAGATGGATTTCTTCGGGTATTAATAAATTACCTGCTGGTGTTGTTCTTTAATTTTTAACTATTAAGCTTTTCATGTTTAGCTTTGCTTTGATGAGTACTGTGTATGATTTCCTTGTAAGGTCCAGTCTTGCCCCTACACTTGAGTTGTACTTAATTATCATGCATTAATAAATTACAATATTTTTCTTGGTTAGCTAGCTTAAAATAGAATTGCATGACTCAACTCCATTTCTACATTTTGATAAAAATCTTCGTGTTGTTTATATCAAGAGAGATAAAAAGAGCCAACCCCTTTTTCTGTTTGAAACGTTTCTCAAAATTAAAAAAAATTGAGATGGTGGAAGAAACACAACTATAACTAGGGTCCGTTTGATATGTAAAGGTGTAAAAGAATTATAATTCCATATTAGTTGGAAAATAAAGACTCGCCAAACCCATAGAAATTCGTTTTCCATGAAAACAAATAAAATGCAGCTTAAAGTGGTTGTACCTTGGAATTCGATTTTCATTTCCACGTTGCAATCAAACGCTCAAAGTAGAATTCGTTTTCTTCAGATATGACATTTTCTATAGAATTCGTTGCAATCGAACAAGATTTTAGACCATGTTTAATTCTCATTTTTTTTAAAATTTTTTTCCTTCTCTTCTTTTCAACCATATATTTTTCATTAA
Organism: Fraxinus cuspidata; assembly: GCA_903798385.1. NCBI lineage: Eukaryota > Viridiplantae > Streptophyta > Magnoliopsida > Lamiales > Oleaceae > Fraxinus > Fraxinus cuspidata. The sequence continues at coordinate 1,877 of CAIGRP010021514.1, read as the reverse complement.
AATAATATTATATGTAAACTAAAAATTTTTGTTTTTTTAACCACACATTTTCCATCAATCTATTATTCCAAAATATATTTTTCAAAAAGAATGGGGCTCAAACACGCATTTATTTATTCATATTTTATGTTAATATGCGACTCTAGCAATACCCTAAAAAATATTGCAAAAACAATGGCACTCGAAATCGTACTTCCTCTTCATCTAAAATTTTAGACACTTGCAAAGAGATTTATTTATTCATATTTTATGTTAAAAGGTGACTCCAGCAATACACCTAAAAAATTATTGCAAAACGCTGGCACTCCAAATGTGCCTTCTGTAAAATAAACTAGCATTGGTCTTTTTTATTGTTTTGGCTTAGACATGTTAATTATTGTAATTAAGTGAGTCCATATCTAGAGTAGTCTATGTTCTAAAATAAGTTCTCTCTCTAGAATAATCCATTGTCTACAATCGTCTTGTATTATAGAATATTTAGTGAATGTCAGTAGATAGTTGAAAGATATAATTTATTTTTGTTGTTGAGAAGTACGTAGAAGAGTTTCCTAGCAACCTTATGATAGAAAATATAAAGACATTTTTTAGATTGTAACACAAGGATAGTACTGACCCATATAGCTGTAGCTACTAACCCTTTCAGTTATAGCCAAAGTTCAAAAATGTGTAATGCGTGATAATACGTTTCTGTTGAGTATCAAGCATTATAAGTATATGCGTTCGCATAAACGTAATTATGTATTTTGCAATTTTTAATATTATTTTTAATATTTTAAACTACTAAATAAATAAAATAATATATTTTTTGAACTTTATACACATTTTTCAAATTTTAACAAATATATTGCTCGAAATCATATAAACTATAATTACTTGGCAATAATTTTCTACAATTAGATTAGGTATGAATATCGGCTTAAAAAATCCTAAATCTTATCTAATTGTATCGAATTCCAATTCAATCTCATCTACTTCATGTAAATCATCCGATGCAAAATATTAATTGAACTCTCTTATTTCAAATCGAGAATTTCTATTACCTCTTGTAGATAGTAAGATATCATTTTCAACCTCCTCCTCCTCCTCATCGTCACAATTGTCAATAATTCAAGATTGGGTATTAAGAACATCACTTGCTAGTTAAATTAGAGGAATATTGAAGAAGAAAGAGACTTTGGCTCGGCGTAGAAAGTTAGCAACTTACGAAAAAAATTATTTTCATTTTTATAAATGTCAAAACCTTACAAATTGCTGTATATAATTAATGAGCCTTGGTGATTTGGGCTTAATTTGATGTTTGTTGAATTCAGTTTACTTTTTTTTAAGTGATAAAAATGGGTTGGACTTTGTTAGAATACTTTTACTTTTAACACACTTTTTAACACAAATGCTCGCACACTTGTGCATTTAAGTGTGCGTATGAGGTCAACGCAATGGGTTGATGCATACCATATATGCATTGCATTTCGGAAACACATTCGAGCATTTTGGTACGTAGTACTAGATTAGATAGAACTACACTTCTTTATTTTCTCTAAATTCTATCTATTTAGTATTATCTAATACACCTTACTAAATACTAAAACATACCATTAATGTAATCATACGAATGGTTCTTGTTTTGCTTGTACCCAATTATTATTGAGCATAACATGGTGAGGCAGTGAGCATTAATTTTTGCCATCTGATTGCTGGTTCTTCTTCTTGCTTGTGAATGAGACATGATTTTACTTAATCCTTTCTTATGTTACATTTTCCGTATACCCATCTATAATAGATAATAGTTAAATGAGGTTTATCTTTAATGTGTTATATCGACTTCTTTTTCTTGAACAGGTATTATTGCTTCTTGGTGTCCTTGACGATTCCGATTCTCG
>CAIGRP010021512.1:0-18388 GCA_903798385.1 Fraxinus cuspidata | reverse complement strand
TTACGTCACCCTTAGGAATTTATTGTCACGTCATGCCTCGTAGGTCTGCTTAACACGGGGGGTCTCTCCACGTGGCAGGATGGTGGAGCCACGTGGCACTTTTTGTGGGGCCTCGGATTAAGGACGTAACATAATGTGACACATCAAATAATTTGGTAAATGAACTGTTAGCCTTTGAAGGGCAAAATTCGCGAATCAAGTTAAATACTGGCAAAGCAAATGAAGCGAAGGGTCGTCTAAAAATGATGAATTATCCTCCGTATTCAAGCTCTCACTAAGGACATGTAGGCAAAGTGAGTAAAGTGTGATTCTATNCATCAAATAATTTGGTAAATGAACTGTTAGCCTTTGAAGGGCAAAATTCGCGAATCAAGTTAAATACTGGCAAAGCAAATGAAGCGAAGGGTCGTCTAAAAATGATGAATTATCCTCCGTATTCAAGCTCTCACTAAGGACATGTAGGCAAAGTGAGTAAAGTGTGATTCTATAACTGAATTAGTTATAAAACAGACATTAAGGAGTCATAACCTGTCATCCTCTCCAAAATGATCACATCACCCAAACGCTTGATGAAAAATCTATAAATACCCTTATTAGAAGAAATATGCAATTCAAATCCCCCCCCCCCCCCCCCCCCTCAATCAATTATTTTCCTTCTTGTTCTAATTAAAGCATCTAGACTAATGAATTTAGGAGGTGAAACTCATAGTTAGGTGAGAAGATTTGTTGATTATATTTACATTTGATCTTCGATTGTAATTGTTTAATCAATAAAATCGTTTGATTCAACTTTTATCGTCAACATAAACTAATGATGAGTCTCACCAATTAAATGATTATAGAAATAAAAATTTGTGAAATTATGAACTAATAAAAAATGAATAATGAATATGTGACTAAAATTAAAATTTAACTTCGTCCTAAGTAGATATTGTTTCCTCAACAAATTTATCTCGACAGTAATGAAAGTTTGAATCTTTGGATCATGTTAGGTTTCTTCTACACACGTTAAAAAATGCAATCATGCTACATGAACAAGGTTAACATAAAGCTTAATATAATGCCACGCAAAATTCTATTATTTGACAGTTTAAAACACGATTAATTTTTCAATCATGTCAAGCTTTCTGTCAAACCCTTTTGACGAAATAGCTATATCCTACAATATAAAGCCTCGTGAATTTGAATTGTTTTTGGATCAATTTTTAATTTTTGTAATTGATTGGGTCACTTCAATTCGATTATTGTAACCTTGGTATTTTGATTGCTCTCGATTTATTTTTTCATTAATTTGCTTTGTTTTTGAATAATAAAGAACTAGAATACAAATTTTTAACTAAAGAGATTGTGAGATGTTGGAAAAGAGGGGGGAGGTTAAGAGAAAAAATGAAGACGAAAGTTTGAGTACGTGTACAGAAATAAATTAGTTAAAAAGTCAGCAATAAATCTCACAAACGGCCATTCAATCTCCAGCCCCCGCCTTTTTATTTTTTTCCCTGTGCTTTTACAAGTTCAGCAATATTCAACTTACAGACAAAAAATCCAGGACTTAAGGTCGTGTTTGGCCTTCATTTCTCAAAACTTTTTTTTTCTCAAATTTATTTTCAACCATAAATTTTGTGAAACTCACAACTTTTATCAATTCATCAACTTTTATTAAAATTTACTAAAAAACTTATTTTAATCCAAACCAAATAGGGGCTTAATATGAAGGATGTTTGGTTGAAAATGGGGTTGGAGAAAATGAATTTTAAAGAGGAGAGCTCAAACAGCCAAAGAAGGAAGTTAAAATCATAGGTATAAAAAAATGGTAGAGCAGAAGCCGGGGCAAGAAGTAGCAAAGAGAGAACAGGAGAAATACTTCATTGGGATAAAAACTATGTAACTTTATTTGATGAGCAGGCTGAAAATCCCTTACATAAAAATACAGCAATGCCCTACTGAGTCTCCGAAAAACCTACCTGCATTTTCGCGTAAACTTCTTTACAGTTCTTTTATTGATGAATAGGCATGAATATGTATATCAGAGCATTCGGCATCCCACGAAAAATCCTTCATCATTGCATCTGTCATCCTTCGGTTCCATTCTGATGGATTGTTTGTCTGCAGACACAGATATTTAGAACTACGTAAATATTAAAGCTAGTAGTCAAAAGCTCAGCAAGAGATTTTTCTCCCTCAACTATAGGAGAGGATGTATGTAAACTTTGTGAAAGAAATACATACGATTTCCTCGACAGCTTGGCTCAATGACATTTGCGAAAAGGTTTTGTTGATGAACTGTGAGAATTCTGTGCTCCTCATATCATGATCTCCAAAGTGCCTGCTAGGAATACAGTTTTATAGAGACGTGGATTTTATTCCTTCTCTACAAACTAAAGGAAAACTAAATTAATGTTCGCTAATTCGCTATATAACACATTAACTAACCCGAATCTGCTGTCAGCAGAACGTACTGCAATGGGAACTGCTCCATATTTCAGGGCCTTGAGCTACATATTGAAAATAAAGGAACATGTAAAGTGGAGAATATTCAGCAAGACTACATGTCGACAATATCGGCCAGATGGTACATTTACGGTGATGTATCATGCATAACCATTGACTAAACATGAAAAATGTTTATAGCAGACAACATAGCTGACTTCCACCCCACCTCCATCCCCTGAAAGAGGACTATAATATAGCAGGCATATAAACACATGCGAAAGATGAATAGATAGATAGTAAATGTGCTCTGGCGATTATTTAAACCTTTGAAAAAAACCTCAACAACAGCTAAATAGGTGGTGCAAGAGCCACTGTAAGTGTTTAGTTGATAAGAGCATAAACTACGTGCATGAGATAAACCTTTGTCTACTTTATATGCTGCAAGACTGTAACCAGTCAGCCATTGAAGTACGAAGTTATATGAGCTCATCATATGTCCATGCAATTATCCAATCGAATAGAGGGGCAACCACTAGCACATAAACCCAATGAGACAGGACAGCAAAGTTCAGGGTAGGCAAAAAAAGGTACAAAACATATCAAGTTCAGAGTTCAAATGCAGATACCTTGACATCTGTTCATCACATATTAGGAAGGTATCTAAGGTCCCTAGTTTTAACATAAGATGATGACAGAAAGAGAGCATGCTTTCATATTCAGAGGGAGAGATCTTTCCTGATGAGTTACTGATGAAAACCAAGAACGCTTTCACAAGGCTGTTGGTACAATACAGCTCCAGTGACATTTGACTAAATTGCATAAAACTTTCTACAGCAAACACCCACCTGTGGTCATTCATACGGGGATTGCGCTCCCATTTTCTGCTTACTGGCTGATCTTGGACTCACAACCACAAATTAATAGGTAGACAATTCAAGAATTTTCCATAATATTTGTACTACATTGCTATGTGTTCATCTAAAAATATTTCTTCTTTTAGTGGATTGTATGGAAAAAACCACCCTGACTGACCACCTATACCAAGAAAAACAAATAAATGAAACAAGAGTCTTGAAGCAGCTTGCATATATATTTTCCCACCATCTTTTTGGGGGATGGGTAGTGAGTGATTCTTTGGCCATACAAGAGTCTATTGATAGCAGTCCTTAACATGCTAACATTCAAAATACACACCTTTAACAGAAAGTAGCATAATCTTGTTTGTAAGTTAAAGATTGTCTACAGCACTGTCAAACTAATGGCTATAAATTTGCATTGGAAAGTAATTTCTTTCGGAGAATATGTTATCGCTGCTAAAGAGTAGTGTCATTTTGTTCTCTGTATAGTAACTAAAAATTTGCAACACGTACCGGCACTTGAAACAGAAGATTATCAAAAGACGGGCACAACATAATGTCAGACCCTGCAAATATTAAATGCGATAATTCATCATCGTAGTTGTCTATGAATCTCACATTTCCATCCTGCAGCGTGAAAGAATTGAACAGTGTATTAGTTTCAAACAATCCTGTGAGAAACACCTGAAGCAAGTTTAGTTTTTAAATCAGATAAAAAGATGTGCGCGCCAATCATTGGTCCAGTGTAAATAAGACCATAATATTTAGTGCTTGTTTGACACCCATTAATTTAATTTATGGTTTGCTACAGGATCGTTTTCAACCACATTCACACAATAAAATATTCAACACGTCTACCAAAAAATTTTCCCTACTTTTTAACCACACATTCTCCAAAAATATCACTATTCAAAACTCTTTTTCTACAATAATGGTTGTCAAACAGGCTCTTAAAGGCCTCCAAACTGTAACCATGTGAAACAGAAATTTTTCAGTGCTCAAAATGGAAACTGTTGCTTCTCAATCATTTGTTCACAAGGACCAGCATACCCGTGGAGTTTTAAAACTTGATGCAAAGTGATGCTTGACAATGAGACAGTGCTTAAATCACAAACAACAATGTCATTTATTTTAAGCCAAGACAGATCAACCTAGCTTCAGGCACAAGGCATAACCCATTTAGATTTCTGATTTAATGTTAGTATCTATTGGATCAAGGGTAAATTAACGTTTCCAGAGGATTTGGGACTGTAACAGCTAGGGGGAGATTTACAAAGGTTTTCTTTCTCTGTTTTCTTATCATAATAAAGTAAACAAAAATTTATATACAACGATTACAATCACAAGAAGAACTTACATTTTGCTCCACATTTTTGACCCAGGAATACAACAGAGTAAAGCAGTAACTTCTATATAGCAGGGATCAGGATGTACTTTAGAATGATGTAAATGGTACTGGCGCGAACCTATTTTATAAGCTTCTTGTTGAAGAAACCTACAAGTATAGGTTCTTCTAAGCTATGCAAACAAGATTTTTTCTCTATAAATCAGTTCATGTCCATTTCAGGCAGAAACGTTTCTTGCTCCCGTTGAACCATATCTATTTTACAGAGTTAAAGATGTCTTCTATTGAAGATAGTGAAGAATCTACATTCAGAAAGGTCACAACCTCTATAGTCAACATGATGATTATTCCTATTATTCGTTTTATCTTTCTTTTGTTGCTCTCTTTGTAAGTGAAATAATTTTCTGAAAAAATATTCGAAGTGACATTTTTACTTTGATCCCCAAAGGAAGATATCCTCAATGAGGGTTTCAGATTTATCTAAAGGAGGAAGTTAACACGTTAACTATCATGCTTGGGGAGTAAGTCTGCAAGATTGAACTTCAAAAGAATTGAGGGGGGTCTGCATAGGTGGTAATATTGCCGATAGAGGGAAGTTGACTCTTACCAATTAATAATATGGACATTAGTTTAGTGATTCCAAGTATGATGGCTCTTGGAGAATAATCATGTAGTGACTTGGATCAGTAACTCTGGTGGAAGTGAAGTTCAACAAAATCATTTTATGTAAAGACACACACGAGATGTATGGACAAAAACAGGATGCTTTTTTTTTTTGGCTTTCAAATTACTTATGCTATCCAAGAGTTGATCCAGATGATCTGACAGAGACTATTAAAAATCAAACCACAGTTTCCCATGAGAAAAGAGTAAATAAAACGAGAAATGTGAAGACCTGCCAACAAGCTACTAGTTTGTACTGAACACACGTCCAGAAGGTTCATATCTCCAGGGGTTATAATTGTTGAATTGGTTTAACAAAGGTGAACTTACTCAGTTTTCTGGAAGAGTTTGTTATGAGAAGAATATGTTAAGAACTTGAGAGCTTGAAGTGGAATACATGAAAATGGTCCACACTACAGCAATCATTTTCAGTTCACAAAATAGCAAAGTACTTGAGACGCATTTATATAACTCACTCATCGAGGCCAATAAAAGGCTCCCTAGAAAAACAATTAGCTGAAAGCAGAAAATGCAGGTAAAATACCTTCATTTCTTCCTTAAAAAATTCAAAGGCCATGCTTATGCCTGTAGATTGACTAAATCCCATAAAGATAAACTGCAGAGAATCCACAAATGAATCAGATATGTAAACTACTACGTACAAAATAAAAGAAAAGAAAAGAATTTACTCACTGGTTTACTAGTTAGGTAATGCTTTTGACTTGAAAAATTATAGTTAATGAAACAGGGAGCAGATGTCTTGGTACAAGTATTAAATTAAACTCACTTCAGTTATCATTATGTTTATCAGCAGATTTATCGATAAATAACTGTTTCTTTCTAAAAAAGAATTTTCTGATATGTGAGTGACCTGAATGCCCTTTCTAGTAGCCATCCACACGAGCATCTTTAAGTTCTCCAGGTCAAAATCTGAAATGTCTGAGCATATGCATCCAACCTAGACATATATTATTGTTGAAATATGCTGAATAGTGGTAATATGTAGTCAGGTAACTTAAAACAGATACGGAACTGAAATAGGTCATGCTGACAATTAATGGAACACTGCACAAGTTGCGGACTGACAGGTGATTAGTTTATGGAAGAAAAGACAGCATAAGACAATTTTTCTCTTTAGGTTCACTGTTCGCATATTTGGCTATTTTCCCTGTTTGACCTGGGGAAATTGCATTACATGTGCAAAAACTTTTAAGCATATTGCTAAAGAAAAGGTTATAACAATATGCCTTCGAAGGAGATACCGTGCCAACTAACATGAGAATGTTAGCATGCTTCCAAAGCTGGCAAATTAATTCTAAACTTAACCTGATCATATGGTGGCTTGTTAGATATTAATAAATATCCCAAACTGCTCAGTTCCATGCACTTAACCACAAAGCCCGCATATTTGAACTGGAACCCTAAGTTAACCTATTAGACATTAGATAGATATCGCAGCTGAACTCCCAAGTGAACGCAAGAAAAGGATCACTATGACGGAAGTTCTTTCTTATTTTCTTTCCTTTTTTTGGCCTTCTCTTCTTTGTTTCCTAACAAGGGGAGTGGTCGAAAAGCATAATTTCCTTATCAACAAAATCAAGTCACCAAATTTGTATACACGAGGCGATATAAGCTAACGCAAGATAAATTTCCCACAAAATCATTTTGTACAGAATTCAAGCACTGTCCATATCGGAAATCTTGATTGCACCACATGTTTGTATGGATTGGAAAATGACCACAAACCATCTGAAAAGAAAACTTAGGTAATGGTATGCATAATGTCACCAATCTCAAATCTCGGTGGATGAGAAATGGAGCTCTTCTACTGTAATGGCAACTTCATTTTGTACATAGCATGTTTAACAAGTATTATAATCATTCTACTATAATACATACTTCAAACTTTGAACTACATTTATTGATTCAAACAACAAATCAGTCATTAGAAGTATATTTTTCCATTTTATATATTGTTTTATTTATTACTATAATAATTATATTGATTCTCTCATAACTCAATTTTTTTCAAACGGATTGCTTTCGTAAACTGAATATCAAATTGCAACACTTTTGCAATCTGGCTGTCAATAACACTCTTGCAGTTACTCCACAATAAGCTACCTAGGGCTGAACACTCACGAGAATTTTGGATGCCTGTTGTGGTAAATCCAGGTGCCGCTGCAATGAGGCCTTGCACACAGATTTCCCTTTCACATTATCTGCATTATAGTTTTGTGGAAGAAATTTGTCAAGGGAAGGATCCCAGGTTGATTTATCAAATCCACAAGGAGCAATCAGCAATTTGTCCCTGCACCAAAGCTCAAACAAGAGTCCTATAGGATAAGGCATTGTCATTTCCCAATAGGATTTACATGAGAAAGTGGAAAAGAATCAAAAGTTAAATGGTTAAGGGCCGTTTGGCATTTCTTTTGAAAAGCCAAAAGGATCTTTTGACACCCAAAAGCTATTTTTGAACTCGTTTGGCTAATTTTATAAAAGTTCTTCTATAGAAGAGTTTTTAGAAGAAGCTAGTTCAATGTGACTTTCTCTAAAAACAATTCCGGAATAGGAAGCTCTTTTAAAAATTAGTTTACAAATAAAAATTAAAGTAACTTCCTCCAAAAACTCTTCTACAAGAAGTAAAAGCATAAGCAAAAGTCATGCCAAACGGGCGCTAAGTAAATTTTATGTCATTACATTAAGTACGTATATTCCTTCACTGGAAGGAGTTCATGAACAAACAGAGAAAGAGAGGCAGGAAGACTAATAAGATGATAGGTTGGCTTAACAATCCAATTTTCAGAATTCCATAAGAAGCAAACATACTTGTGAATAGTTAAGGAGGGTTCCAAGCCATGACCCAATCCACTAATAATATGGTCTTTCGATTGTATGGATGGCATTATTATGACTTTATTGGAGTATACAACTCCACCCTGAAAATTGATAGAAGATATGAACCGTGAAAAAAGCACTAGCTTAATTGGTTATGATGTGGTGCAAGAAAAAAATTAAATAAAACGCTCAAAGTTAGAAGGGAATGTAAAATTAGAAAAAATAGTTAGTAATGTTTGATTTGTATATGTTAATACCTGTAGGCATTGCATGTACGCACAAAATTATAATAATTGAACAAAATTTCAATTATTACACACTTTTTATAACTCATAACTTGTTTGCTTCAGTTAAGATGTACAATACACGTAATTTACTACATCATACTCAACGAATAGTGCTACTTCTAACTAATATTTTAAATTTACTATTAAACTAGAACCATGAGAAAATTTTAGATTAGAGTTTTTCGTGCACTCTTCAAATCAAATATATTTTATCGGTACCTATATAACATGCCAAAATTTTCCCAACTTATATTTACTAATTATGTCCATGACAATGCTCCCAAATAGATGGGATTGAAGCTAAGACACAAGTACAAATGAACATATGTCAAGGATATACAACGATCACTTGGGGGTATAAATTAAGTTATTTTTGGCTAACAGATAAGAAAGTTATCTATATAACTACGTTTTTTAAAATTTATAATATAACCCAACAACAGGATCGACAATGTATCGTAATTCTATGTAATCAAAAAGAAGTTCCACATGCACAGTGTATTAAATAGCTCCTTCCCAAAAATGAAAAAAATGCTCAGTATTCAATGCCTGCTATAAACACCTACCTTAATGGAAATGCATATAATAAAGGACTTCATCTTAAGGAAAGGAAGAAAGATATACCTTTAAAATGTTGACAAGGTGAGCTTTCTTGTTATCTTGCAGGCGATCGAGACGGTATAGTCTTGAAGGATCAAGTCCACATAAGGCTAGCTTTTCAGGTTGCTCAAGACACTAGCAGAATTAGGAGCCTCGGTGAGATGACAATATGCGTCTAATGTGTATATATTCACGCAAACGCACATTAAAGGGAAAAACTAGCAAAAATTTAAGGTTGTGATCCCAAAAAACAACAATAAAATATGATGCTTGCCTGGGAATCAAAGCCCTGGCAGGTCAACAATATCCTAGTACCTTCAAGTCCCTGCAGATTAAAACAGATTATCAAGTCAAATGACAAAAGGCAACTTTTATAATCAACAAGTAACTGTCATAATCAAAGACAAAGCCTTAGACTAGTAAAGAACCCCCAGGAATGGACTTGTATAAATAAAAGCCCACTGATTCTGTAAGAGAAATCTCCAGCTTTATACTAAAACTGGGCGATTAAAACCCCATGATTGAGTAGAACTACGTTCGAAATCTGCTCCAAGGTAATGGTCCTTAGGAAATAGCTAACATAATGACATAGCTAAGAATTTCCGCAATCAAGTTTTTTACTTGTAGGAAAAGAAAAGGAGCTTAACATATCATGAATCAGAAAGCCTCCTATTTTCCAATGCATGGTGTTAAAGGAGCCTGAACAGTTAAACATCGCACCTGATTGACAAAAATATCCCAGAAGAGAGGCCCAATAATAGATGTTTGCCAATTGTGTATATGAAGAACATCAGGTTGTTTTCCTGATTTAACTATATAGTCCAGTGAGGCACGTGAGAAATAGGTGAATCTGACAAACAAAATTAAATGACGTATTACAAATCTATTCCAGCGGTCAAAAAGAAAAACAGTAGCATGCATATAGTTCTAAACAACAAATATTCTACTAAATAGCACAAATAATGAATCCACAAACCAAAAAACCTGCAACCGGAAGAGGCATACCGAGCCCTGTTAAATACATGGATTGCAACAGCATCCACTGTAATTGACATTCCACCCACCCACTCACCCTTTAGGTAGGAAACTCTTTTTCAGGTTAATCCCATCCTCAATCTAAGAAGAGCAATAACAACCATCCAATCTTGAGAAATGTTTCAGTAATTATGTACATCGAGATATTATTACATCTTCTCTACACCCTAGTCCCTACTTGCAAGGATTCCCCCTTTTCTGCTCTCTTAATATTTCCCTGTCAGACCTCCTAATTCTCTTGCTCATTTAAGCTAATAATTATATTCTTAATTGTATTTATTCTGGTTTAATTGAGGCTTCCATTTCGACCCTTTTTCTTCAAACGAGACTATCATTTAGGACCAGAATTGAAGGTAAAAGTGAACTGAGTATTAAATAATTTAATTTAAGTGATAGCTTGTAACTGAGTATGATTGTAAGTATCTGATATATTCTTGTTTTCTATTACAACGTCCATCATTTATTTCTATTCCAGATATGCTTCTTCAATATTAAACAACCATGTTACGATTAAACCTGTAGAAAAAAGTCTTTTTCCTCTCAAACTAGCTTCCATAGAACTAAAACAATAACACGTTTTCCATGTTTTGATATAAATGATTCATGTTCTATGATTTTTTACTTGACCTGTATAATACCATTTCCAACCTTCAGCAGTTGAATTCTTCTTTTTCTTAAAATAATATTTACAATTCACTACGACCAAAAGTTGTGCGTTCTGCCCTCCACAGTCGCAATCCCCCACCCAGAAAAGGCCAATTCTAAAATCCTGGCTTCATCCTGCTTGTTGGGTCAGTCAATGATACTCATAAGTACTGATACTGGATGCTTGGTGGGTCAGTCAATGATTCTCATAAGTACTGATACTGGAACTGGCACCAGAACCCACAATTATCAACTTCATAGGTTTATGGTTCAGGTAGAAGTGGGTGAAAGAACCGTCAAAATTAGGTCAACTTAATCCAGAAGGGAAAGTTGTAGTCCCACCTTTGGGTTGCAAACAACAAAACCAACCATGCTAAAAGGCTTACATGCAGAATTCCTTTGTTAGTGCAGCCAAAGTAAAATCAAACAATAAGTCCCTAGAAGTTTAGTTTGGGATATTTTACAGTACGAGGAAAAAATTTTAACACTGCATTGTCGAACACTTTAATCACATTTTATATCTAATAGATATTACCATATTGAATTGCAAACCACATGACAGGCATCAAGGATAATATGAGATATTTGCAACTATTTCCAAAAAGTATGTAAGATAGACTTGACCAAGTAAATATCAAAAAAGAATTTGGAAAAGAATATTACATACCTTTCGAAGTCATTTGAGTAACCATACACTCTCTCTTGGCTGAAAAATGACGAATAATACACAGGTTGTATAAAAGTAACTCCAATGCCATGGACAACCCTGTGTGCCAAGCATGAAAACCAATTTAGTTTAGATATACAAACGGAGAGAAGCACTGCAGAAGAAATAAACATCTATCATATATTCAAACTTTAATGAGTTGTATGCATCAATTTAGGCTTAAATTTAATCTTTGCATATACAACAGATGTATATAGTAGGTGCATAAGTCTAGAATTATTTCCTTATTAGATAGGATTGTTTCCTAATGAGAAATATCCTTTGTATGTATATATATGTGTAACCCGTTTATGAATTAATGTGATATAAGTTGTTCTCCTGAATCAAACAACACAAAAGAACAAATTTAATCTAACAATACATAAATAAAGCTACTGCAATCAAACAATAGAGAATAATATGCTGACTCACCCAGTCCAGACCCTATTTTCATGCAATTGACCATTAAAGTATGAGTAAAAATGTGCTTCAACTTCTCGGAACCCTTGAACTTCATCTAGATTTAATTCTGCATACCTGGAATATAGTTAATCTACCATAGGAATAAATACATGTAAGGTTGAATGGTTTAAAAAGTAAAATGGACTGTAACTTGCATAACAATATAAAAACTGAAAATTTTAACAATAAGCTATGCATTTTCCAATTCATGTAATATAACCACATATCATAACAATGATGTTGTCTAGCACTAGTGATGCTAGAGCACCAATCTAAGTGGCCACATTTGATAGGTCCAATTAAATTGATCATTTGACTTTGCATTTAAATAGATCTATCATTTAATGTCATCTAGTTGCGACTTAGACCGATGTTAAATTAAATGCCAATGCGGCTGAATAGCATTACTCAATAGCATAAATATTTATTTGCAGATACCGTGAAGTCATATATCACCATTTCTTTTGCCAAATAAAGAGAAATCCAAAGAAAGGATGCATATTAAAAAGACAGGCTGCTCACATATATAATTATGAAAAGCTGTAAATTAAAACTAAAAAGTAAAATGTAATGCTTCCTTACAAACAAACATTTTAAGCAAGTCACAATCACAACACGAGCAGCACCGCTAAAAAGATTAAAGAACACAAATGAAGGTTGATTGTTAATAGATCACTACGTTTACAGCCCTATATTCGGTGTTATATGCTTATGTGCTCCAATAGTTATCTATTATTAGAGATTCCCATTCCCGATGCATCATTACAATTTCAATGACTTTATTTCTGATTTTATTTGTTTTTGAGTAAGATATGCTTGTGTAGATAGTAGAAAACAATGCATTGTTTTGAATTTATTGATCAATGCATCAAAACCATCATATTTGGTTTCATCTTTGAATTGATCGATTTTGCCAATTTGCCTTTCAACTCCGAGTTCTTGGTCACATGAAATTTTTCACACTATTCATATTCATAAAGCAACAAATAAATCGAATGTAGTTATTTTGTTTGAGAAAAATTCCTTCAAGTGGTTTAACTACCTTCAAGGATGTGAATTAGACCATTCCAGTATCTTAGGTGATTGTAACCTTTTCAATCAACGATCATTCCACCCATTTGTATTCTCTTCCAAACATATCCATGATGAAGGATTTTTTAGGATAATTGCATTTTAGAGAAAACAAGAGCCTTTAGGGTATAGAAGTTGTTAGCTAAATTTACTCATATTTACATGACAATAGTCCACTAGACTCTTACACTACCAATGGTTATCATCTTCAGACTTCGTGGTCGGTCAGCAATATAATCAAGAAAGTAATTGAGCAATTTAAGCCTTGGTGTATTTGCAAACAGACATGAGATTAAAGGGAAAGGGAAACTGAAAACTGTATAAGATAGGTGACCGATAAAACAGTTATTAGTTTCATGCACCCATTACCACAACATTTGTAAGAAATACACCAATTATTACCACAACATTTGGACAAAAAATAATTTGCAATTGTAACAATGTATAGTTCATGATTACTTGGGCAAAATAACCTCAACAATATTTCCCTTCTTCTGCAGGGCACGAGATATGCCTGTCACGTATGATGCCAAAAATCCAACTGAGACCACTGGTTCCATTTCAGTACAGATGTGGACTATGTGAAAGCCCTTCCTGTATTAAAAATAGGGCAACAGAATTTTAAGTTTTAGTATTATGGAAAGAGAAAAGAAACTTTTAGTAGATCAAGATACATCATCTGGGCATTGAAGCAAAACAGTTGGAAAAAAGAAGCCTACATCTAAAAATAAAGAAAAAAGGAACGATAAGGGTGGGTTGAAGTGTAGCATCTCTAAAACCTTACAGATAGGATTACAACATTTCTGCAATATTGTTACAATTCAAAATATGTAGTTCGATATATCAATGGTTTTACGGTGACTAATGCTCATCAAGTGCACTGAAAAGTCAAGATCCTAGCAGTATCCACATATTTACAGAAAACGTACATATGGTATATTATCTCCTAAAAAGACACTTCTCCATCATATATTCTGCAGAAAAAGACAGATCAAAAGATTTTTCCCTTGGTAGTTTTTCTTTTTACTAATAGTCCATTAGTGTTCAGAAAAAAGGAGGCTATAGCAAGCCCATAATCGAATATTGAAAATATGAAATTTGTTATTAAATTTAAGTCAATGTTTTACAAATTTGAAGATCAATATTTATAATTGAACATTACACTAGAAAGTAGTTACAATAAGCATGGAAAACATTACTTTTTTCCTTTTACGGAGAAGTGGCGCAGCTTTGCTAGAAGTTCAGCATCTTTTTTGTAAATGGTGTCATAGAAATCATCAGCCACACCACCTCTTGAATCCATTAATAACTTCCTAAAATCAGATGCCTCCCTACTGCCAACTATGCCAGTGAGAACCATCGAATCTATCCTAAGCAGTAACTCGGAGCTGATTGCTAGCTTGTCTGGACATATTGAGAATGCAGTAATTGTAGCCATTAGACTTATTTGCATAAGGGAATTGATGAGCATGTAATGCTGGGACTAAAACAGGTGAAACGAAATGAAGAAGTGCTATAGGAATTTGTATGATAGAAGATCTTATGACTTATGCAATATTATAAGAGATAGTATTTAATTTAGTTTCCAATTTTAAAACTTATTTTAGTAAACATAATTATGATTTGATTTTATAGTATTTTTCTACTTCAATTTGAGCTAGTTTAAACCATATATAAAGGGGGCTTATGCGAAGTAATTCAGACAAGCTTTGATATATGAATAAATATTAATATTCTCTCCCTCCTCTTCTCTCCTTTCCCTCTCCTTTCCCTTCTTCTCTTCCCTTTCCCTTCTCCTATAATTGTTCTATTGAATCCTGCATCACCAACACTCATGCTTTAGCTTCATCGATATATTTGAAATTAAATGGAATACCAACGTACTTTTAAAATCTTAACAAAATATAGGTTGCCCAAACTCATATTTGTTAGTAATTATTTTCTAATTTCTCGTGATATTTAATGAAAGAGCCACATTACTTTAATGGAACCTAATGGACGATACAAATTTAATATGAAACATTTACAAAAAAATATGAGCACCCCTTGTTCCTTTGATTTTGTATAATACTTCTAGGTCCACTACAAGGGAGCTTCACAAAATAAAGAACTGGAATGAAAACAATGTCTCCAGATATGGCCATACTGTGTCTAAGACTAAGAATATCCAGAATCTATTATGGTAATATAAACTCAAAACAATGTCACCTCTTCTGGTGTTGCCCTGCTGTTTTGCCTCCAGTTGCTCTATTTTATTAACAAATAATTGCCTTTCATTCTTCACTCTGTCAAGCTCTTCAATTGCCATTAGGCGTTGTTTGTTCAAGTATAGAATATCTGAATTAGACACACATTACACAAATCAAGACAGCTTTGCATAATGCACAATATAATTAATCACAAAAATAGGCCGTCGCTAACTTTGCTGGGCTTCCCTAAATAGTTGCCAAATGTCAGTGTGTTTCTCTTCTTTGTTATTGATAGACTGCAACTGCTTCAACAGAAGAAACAAAAGAGAAATTTGCCAAAGAACACAGAAGTAATAAATGGTAAATAGTGGAGAGGAAGCTTACCTGATGCACCTCCATGGAATCGCGGCTTCCCAAGCCAGATTGCAGAAGACACTAATTGTTTAGTGATTATTCTATAAAAAATGCAGAAACAAAAACTCTATATACAGAGAGAAGATGCTTACTCCCTCTCAAAAGAACCTGTGGATAAGCCGTTACTCTCCCCATTCTTCCTGAAATTGATAAATTTAACTCAAAACGCCAAATCTACGATTTATAGATACTGAAACAACGTTGCCGGAGGACATATAAAAACATCAACAAAACTTTTTTGACGAATCAAAACGAGTTAACACTAACTTCTTATCAAAAGAATTTTTAAATTTCGAGTCGAGGTGAAGAGTAGTACCCAAAGCAACAAAGGGAGCGATGTCGATCGTGTTTTGGGTTTATTGAAATGAATTGGGGAAGATGGAGAACATTTGGGATCGAACCAATTACGAGCAACTTCATTTTTCCGTAATTATTATTGCCAATCAATCTAGAGGCGAGGTCGCAAATTAAGCATTATATTGCAGAAGATGATGAGGTGTCTGTCTGTGTCACGGGTATGCCAGAGAGGCCTTGAAGCTTCACTTTTTAGGTCCCTGTACAAATGGGTGTGCATGAGTTGGGTTGGATCGATTTTTATTTCAACCCAAATCCAATCTCAACCCAACATGATCGATTTGATCATAATTTAATCTAATTCAACCAGTGTGAAGGTTGAAACCCAATCCAACCCAATCAAGTATCGATTGGATTGGATTGTGTTGGTCGAGTTGGGATAATTTGTCAACAAAAACTAAAGTAAATGGTCGTGTTAGACGGATTAATAATTGACTAATGACTTATATTATATTTGGTTTTCATAGTTGTAATGAACAAAAAAAATATGAATTATTTTGACACTTCATGCCCGAAAATGTTACATGGATAGATTGATATTAAATTATATGAAGTCAAGAAATTTTTTTATATTTAATGTGTATTTGCTCATACTATTTTTTCGTAAAATGCATTGGATAGTCTTATAATATTATTCTAAAAGTTTCCAAACAATATCATAACACTTGTAAATTTCATAAATATAGTCGGGTTGGATTTGGCGGGTTTATTCGATTTTTAAAAGTTTAACTCATAACCCAACCCGACCAAACTCGCCTACACAACCAACCCGTGTAAAAATAATAAAAAAAACCAACTCAAACCGGTTGGGTTGGTTCGATTTGGGAGGTTTGAGCGAGTTCGATCGAGTTTTGCCCACCCCTAAAACATAGCAAAAACTCTACTTCACTATCCTTGTTTTATATAAAAAAAAAAAAAATTGAATAAATTTTGTAATAGTCAACAAGTCGATAAAGTTAAAAAATTCACATGTAAAATTATTTTATTGAAATGATGTGAGGTTAATAATATATTTTAATAAATGAGGACCAAACAGTAATAAATTTTAATTATGATTTTTCATAACTTATTTTTCTTATATTCATTTTCAACTACACAGCTTCATTCTTCACAATAAAACATGTAGATCCGTAACTTTTTTTCCATTTTTTAATCACATTCTCCATAAAAATCATATTTCACAAAATTGCTTCTAAAAAAAACCAAACAAGAGCTAAGACAAATTTGTCCAAGTGCAGGTAAATTTTATTAAATTATTTCTTATCCTAACTATATAAAAGAGGCAGTTTTTTTACACGTGTTGAATTCTCCTATCGTCAACCAAAACTACGTCGTTTTCAGTTCTCTTACTTCTTCCTCTTCTCTATACTCTTTGGGCTTTCTTGATTATGTGTATATGTATAAAGATTCAACAAATGAAAGAAGAATTCAGAAGTCTCGATTAAAATTTTCGGAAAGATAATCGGGGTGGCAGAGCGTTAAGCAAAATCATCAAAAAGAAAAATGTTACATTGGTTAAAGCAGCTACAAATCGATTTTGGAGCCTCATTTTTATGGCGGCTTGCTTTATTTACTTCACCCAGGTTCTCTTGATTCGCCCAATTAATATATATGTTTTTGCATTAGTTTTCTCAATATGTTTTTTCTATCTTGGAAATAATTTAAATGATGGAATTTTTTATTTGTTTTATGATTTATTGATCTATTGGTATCTTGTTTTGGATTTATGGGATTGTTATATTCTCAGTTTTTAGTTTTCCTACGAAGACATTTAGAATTTCCATTAACATGTTGTGTTTCATGAAATTATAGCGATCAGAAAATTACGAAACTATCATATTTGGCAATTTTCGAGTTTGGAGACCTTATGCTTCAAGATTATTAAGGCAACTCCACTTGAATTGCATTGATAAATGGTAGATTTGCTCCATTTCTGCATAAGGTAAGAATAAGATTTAAATTTTCTCTTGTTACCAGTGTTAAATAGCTATAAATAACGGAGGCACCTGGCGTGGAGGAGACACGATGTCTCCGTGAGGCACAGAGACACGCCGGGTGCCTCCGTGCCTCACGGAGGCACACATTTAGAATTTTCACTAACATGTTGTGTTTCGTGAAATTATAGTGATAAGAAAATGACGAAACTATCATATTTTATCATATTTGACAATTTTCCAGTTTAGAGACCTTATGCTTCAAGATTATTAAGGCAACTCCACTTGAATTGCATTGATAAATGGTATATTTGCTCCATTTCTGCATAAGGCAGGAATAAGATTTAAATTTTCTTTTGTTATCAGTATTAAATAGCTATAAATAACGGAGGCACCCCTCAAGGAGACACGATGTCTCCGTGAGGCACGGAGACACGTCGGGTGCCTCCGTGAGAAACGGAGGCAGCGTAGTTTAGAATTTACACTAACATGTTGTGTTTCATGAAATTACAGTGATCAAAAAATGACGAAAATATCATATTTGACAATTTTCCAGTT
>CAIGRP010021510.1:0-13176 GCA_903798385.1 Fraxinus cuspidata | reverse complement strand
TACATAAAACCAGACATTTAAGTTTACAATTTCAAAAATCAGATCTAAATTTTATTTAATCAAAAATCAGATATTACATAATAATTATAAATTAAATGTTTTCACCCAATTTAGTTACAAACCCTAATTTTATTTCATTCTTTTTTCTTTCCCTCCAATCTTCTTCATCTCCTTCTTATGCCTTCCTCTCTGTCAGACGTTGTCGCCCCAATCGTCGGAGCACCCACCATGGGAACTACGTCGTCGCCACTACTTAAGTAGCACCGCGCTGCTTAATGAAGAGATCAAAGCCTCTATGCGCGAAAGTACAAGCGCGACTTCTCCGATTTGTGGCGTTTCTCCGACGATTTTCTATAGCCCATGGTTTGCGCGTTAGCGACGGTGGTCCGGCTTGGAGATGGCGAACGATGGAATTTCGCTGCCCGTGGCTGTGCTTTATTTCCTTTTTTTGTTCGTTGGATGGTTTTGTGTGTGGAGTTGGATGGTGTTTGTATGTTGCAGACTTGATGATTTTGTTGGTAGGTGGTGGCTTAGCTGGCGACGGGGACGGGGTTTGGAGGTGGTGGCGGGTTTGTGGTGGGTGGTGGTTGTGGTGTAGTGATGTCTTTGTTGTTGTTGGTGACAGGGATGGTGGTGGATTTGGTGGCGGCGACGAGGATGGAGTTGGTGGCGAGTTTAGGATTTTTGTTGGATCTAGTAGTAACGGTTTTGTTGGTGGTGATGTTGTGGTGTTGGTGGTGGTGGTGGTGGCGACGGTTATGGGGTTGGCGTTGGATCTGGTGGCAACGACGAGGTGGTGGTTGTTGGTGGCTGCAGATCTCATAGAGTTGATTGTCATGGTTTTTGTTAGAGGTCGATTGGATTTGGTGGCGAAGATTTTGTTGGTGGTGATGTCGTGGTGTTGGTGTTGGTGGTGGTGGTGGTGTTGTGTAGGCTGTGGCGACGAGGGCGATGACAGTGTGGGTGGTGGTCGTATGTGACCCACTATTTGGTTACCTGTGACCAACTGGTTAATTGTAACCTTAAAATTCGATAATTTGTGACCAACAAATTTGAAAATACGTAACTCATTGATAAATTATGACCTATAATTTTTTTATCTGTGCCTAATAAAATATGCGACCCTAAATTTCGATAATTTGTGACCAACAAATTTGAAAATATGTGACTTATTGATAAATTGTGAGCTATAATTTTTTTATTCGTGACCTATAAAATTTTTGATCTGTGATCTCGAATTAATTTGTGACCAATTAATTATTTAATATGTGATCAATAAATAAGTTGTGACATATGATTATGTACCTGTAACCATTAATTATATAATTATGCTTTCATTATATTTAATTAATAAAATTTGGATCTAGTGGCTATTAATTATTTAGTATGTGATCAATAAATAATTTTTGACCTATGATTATGTACTTGTGACCATTAATTATATAATTGTGATTTTATTATATTTAATTAATAAAATATATTTAATTAATAAATAACTATCTAATTTTTGCATTAATTAAATTTAAAACCTGATTTTTGAATTGTGCATGGTTAATATCTTATTTGTGAATTTTTCCCCATTATCTTTAAATACCTCTGTGTAACTTCCACTCCAAAGTATTTACAGGCCCAACTCGTGTCTGGACTGACCTGTATATAAGATATTCGACCCGGTCCATATGGAATCTTAGGGCTTGGGATTAAAACCTCACCTGTCGACCTCCCTCTTTCTATAGCTTAGGGTTCCAAAATCCAATCTTCTATTTTTATTTTTCGTTTATTTTCTCTATTTTCTGCTGAAACTTCATTGATTATAATCAGGTAATTTTTTCTCTTCATCCCACTTTTTCGGCCTGAAAAATATGAATTTAGTTTTTTCCCCTTTCTTGTTTGATTATTCTGATGCAATCAGCCTTTTAGATTATGAGTTAGATTACTCTATTTTTTCCTTCATTTATAATTCTCAATAACTTTGGCAGACTGTGTGTGCACAGTGCACACACACGGAATTATTGTTTGTTCTTCAATTTCTCTTTTAATTCTAGTTTTGTGCTATTAAAATCAGTCTGTTTTACGTTATTAGAAGGATGAAGGTGAAGAAGCAAAAGCGACATCGCAGAGCTGTGAGATTTTACACAGCTTGCTTCGGGTTTAGAGAGCCCTTCAAAGTTCTTTGCGATGGAACTTTTGTGTACCATCTTCTGGTGAACCGCATCATTCCAGCTGATACTGCTCTAGCTAATATCCTTGGTGCCACGGTCAAAATCTTCACTACAAGGTTAGATGGGATTTTGATTTGACCGCTTGAATACAATTTGAAATTCAGATAACTGCACCACTAATGTTTCTCCAGTTATTCAAATGTTAGATTGTTTGCTTCTCATCTTATGCACTTAGAAGGTTGAGCTTACTTGGAGCAAATACTTTATTTGTCAACTCAATACATTTTCAACTTTTTGGTCACAGATGTGTTCTTGCAGAGTTGAAAAGCCTTGGTGACTCGTACTCTGAATCGTTTAATGCTGCCAGTCATCTTATAACTGCAAGGTCAGCCATCTTTTCTCCCATCTTTCAATCTGGCTGTTATGGCAACTAAACACGAGGGTTGCACTCACCCAACTAGAACAGAACAACAATGTCGAGCCAAGAGCACCTTCATTCCTATATTAATATAATGTAGCGGATGTTAAAATCCAATACGAATCTGTCCAAGTCTCACGGTGCCGGGAATTCTCCGAAGAGAAAATAGATTATGGGAGTGTGTGACTTGAACTAAGATTGTTAATGGATATATTTATCAGATACTTCTATTTTCATTGTCTTTGTCAAACAAATACAGCAGTATACAAAATTACACAAGTTAAGAAGCCTCCCCCCACAGTATTTATTAGTTAGTTGAGCTGATCTATTCTATGCATGGAATCTGTTTCACAGATGTGATCATGATAAGAGAAAGAGTGCGGTGGCATGCATAACAGAAGTTATTGGACTAAAGAATCCTGAGCATTTCTTTGTTGCAACTCAGGATGCTGAGTTAAGGAAGAAGTTGCAAGAGGTTTCTACAGCTTTTTCCCTCCTAATATATGTCAATTGGGTTTGATACTACGACAATTTTAATGGTTCAAACATCTAGTTCCCCAGTGTGTGTGTGTGTGTGTGTTCAAGTGCATCAAGTTAAAAAGGTGTAATCCTAGTTTTAAGTTTTTTGTCAGATTGATGTAACCCATGTGGAAATACATCCATATTGATTATAATATTGAAACAACTTATGGTTGCAGATCCCTGGGGTGCCTGTAATATACGCTCTTAGAAATTCTCTCTTTCTTGAGCGGCCATCAGGATTTCAGCACCAGTTTGCCAAGACTGCTGAAGAAGAACGATCACATATGAATGAGTGGGAGTATAAAATTTTGAAGAAAAAGAAGAAAGCAGCAATTGAGGAAGCAGCGGATGCTTCTGATGCAAATGAAAGCAATGAAGATCATGCATTAGATACTCAGGTTGTCAAGGCAAACATTAAAAGAGAGAGAACAAATGTGAAGGATCAGGTTCAGTTCAAGCGAAAGAGAGCTAAGGTAAGATTCATTATACTGTCTTTTCCTCCCTAGAATGTGTGCAATTCCAGTCCTGGGGGGTGGGGACAAAGGGAGAGAGGAATAGGCTTTGATTCCAAGTCCATATCTGTGTTGTTCTAAGTCCTTATTGCTTTCAATTATTGCTGCTACTTGTAAATTGGCATGAATTTAGTTTCTAAATGCAAGATGGTTGTAATATAAACGCTAAACATATTGGAGTAATTGATGCAAGCACATGACACACCTTCGCAGGATGTCTCAACAAGCAGATGTTTTATTTCTTGTTTTGTGCATTGCAGGGTCCCAACCCTCTATCGTGCAAGAAGAAGAAGACAGATGGGAATAAAAATGCTTCTTCAGAAAAGGTGGGTCGTTATTAATGGGTTTTCATAAATGGCTTATTTATGCTGCCTTTGAACATTTGCCCCAAACTTAAGATGTACTCAAGAGTATACTGTTACGTGGATAACGTATATGTAATCAACCAAATTTTATATGAAGTAATTCAGAAGAATTTCTATTAATTGTTTGGAAACTTGATTGACATGATTAGGGTTTTCCTCATGGCATCTTTGATTCTTAATAAATAGTGTGGGGTCTGAAAGCTGGTTATTGGTCTGGATATTTAGGGTGTCATATCAGAAAACAAGGTTTCAGATGGGTATGTCCATGCCAGCCCAATTTCTGGCCGTCCTACAGCTAGGTCTGCACCTGATTTGCCATACTAAACTTCCAAAAAAGAATAACCTAGCCCACGAACCTGCAAAACAGAAGAACTACCCCTTATTGCATCAAAAAAATAGTAATCTTTTGATTACTGTCTGACTTCCTTTTGCCTACCTAGAATAACTCAATTCCTGCGTGCACTTACTGATAAAGGTATCTCTAAAGGTAGACAATTAGAAATCAGAATGTCATGTATGTAAAACATTTATAAAGAAAAATGTTATATGAATGTCAATGGTTCACTCAAATGTTCAAGTGAAGTATTTGACCAATTTCTCTTATTTATTTTTGTGAAATAGGCAGGACAAAATAATGAAAGTAAAATGATTACTTTAATTTTTATAAAAAGGTAACAGCATGCCCTGTACAAGTGCTTATATAAAAGCATGCAACTAGCAAGAGAGTTGTTGAGACTCGAGGACTAGGCTTGGCCTCTGATTGGATGGACGACCCCCTGTCCGCTTACTTGGCTCCCACTTATAGCATGTGGGAGAACAAGTCTACTATGAAAGGACTTCTGTACTAGCCCCACCAGAATTGCTATTTGCATATCTTGGAATGCCTAGTTGTTCGCATCTCTGATAATTGATACCATGTTTTGTACACAATAAGCTGTAAAATAGAATAACTGAACAATAGTTAGATTGCTTGTTCTTCATAAGGTACTTCGAATTGTGATTTATGTGGATCTTGTATATCCCGCCGTAAGCGCACATGCACATGGGTGCGGGAGGGGAATGGGGGCTTCTACTGCTACACAACTGATCAGAACCCATTTCTTGTTCTGTATTTTTGTTGCTTTTATTTGCTATTCTGACGATATTTGATTGCAGGAAAGCAAGATTATTGATAACAGTACGAGAAACAGGAGTAGAAAACGTAAGAGGTTAAGGAAAAGCAAAAATGTCAACGAGGCAACAGTTTAATGGCATTTGGCATGCTAGTTCTCAGAATTTCTGACTTTTCCTGTTATTAGCTATTTAAGTCCAAAATTTACGGAGACATGGTAAGGCTGCATTATATACGAGTCAAAAGCTCACTTGTATTAGGTACTTGAGGGATACTTGGAATACATGTATACACAAGTACCTTAGTTGCTTTCATTGTGAAGTCGATGGTTTTTGTGACTGATCACGTGTTTGTTTTGCTAATGCCTTTTGTGGAGCTTGTTATTAATCGACGTGCCTGAAAATATATTCAGCTTGATGTCCATTATTCTCACATCTAAATGGGATCCCTTCCTAAGAATTATTTAGTGAGAAGGGGAGAAATAAACTGCAAGATACAAGATAAAGGGGGAGAAAATATATCACAAGGGCCATTGTTTCACATGTACCCATGGGGCAAATGGAAGCATAAATCACAGAATAAAAACTAAAATAGATCTAGATACATAGTACACCATAAAGTTGACTGAACCTAGTTCAAGCCTGGACCCTCTACCGGAAAGATAATTGAATTTTGCTTTCACTATTGATTAGATTCTTTTTAAGTCCGTAGAAAAAGTAGCTATGCATATCTACATCATATTTCGACTTTTATATATGTCGCTATGAAAACTTTAAATACCATGTTCTTATCTTTTGGATATGAGCATTAGTGCACAGAACTGCATTATGGATCTTGAATTAATACTGCCTGTAGCAAGGTGTTCTATTAGTAAACGTGAATTGCACCAAGTAGACAACTGATATAATGCAGTGTCAAGTCTTTCATGGGCATGTTTAGAATGTGAATTGAACGTTGCATGTCTTTGTTCTTATATTTTTTTCAATGCCGTTCTGTCCATCATACTAAATTTATCGGGATCACAAAATATGATGAACCATTGTAAAGGCTTTAATCAAAGCATATCAGAATAGCGGCTTCATTGAAATGGTCTTGTGCATGATGCATGGTCTGACTACCTTGGACTGAACAAAAACATGGCCCTCATAAAGCATAATCTTTGTGTACTCCTACACAAATGAGGTGTGAAGCCAATTTGTGTAACAACTCGAGTCGTGACGAAGTCGTTATATTATATGTACCGTCATCTTTAAAAAATATTAAGATTCAATTTAAGTCTCTTACAAGACATAAGTTTTGGTTCGAATTCTGGAGGACGCGGTAGAAATTTATGAAGGACAAGATGATATCAAGTTCGTCCAAAGCTGACAGCACACAAGAGAATAATTGGACACAAGGTCTGGGTCGTTAAAATTTGCATTCTCTCGTATTGCGAATTTGCGATTATTGAACAAGTTTAAGATTAAAATTCTTTATTTTTGAAGTATGGAAAACCTGTTCCTTGGGCCATAAATTAAGGACTATTTGTGCAATTTTTCCTTTTGTATTGTCTCATTGGAAAATTTTATTATTAGACCCCAATTTATTGCTTGAAGTTGCTCTACAACCTTTAAAAGAGCGAGTGAATTCTCAACTTTTTATTATAATTGCACAGTTAGCGACAAAGGAATTTGTCAAAATATTTGTTAAATCATCATGTTGGCTGTTGCATGGAAATTGGAAGTGAGGCACATTTTCGTGACGATTTAGTTATGATTTAGAAGATTTTCGTAGTTGGAAAATGATTTTTGTTGATCAACTTGCTCTTTAAAATTTTCCCTCTCAGTGCATGATTTCATACCAATAGGGAGAGAATAAGGGTCACATTAGCAATGTTCTAAAAAGTATAAAGTGTGGTATGCGTGAAAGCGAATTTTCAAGTTTTACGAGTTTAAGTGAGTTTAGGTGTAAAAAATTATTTTCTTATTTTTTATATTATTTTAAATTTTAATCATTTACTAATAAAAATAATATATATCAAACATCTAAAATTATAAAATATTATATTTAATTAAAAATTCCTGACATTAGTGAATTATACAATTTTCAAGTTTTCGAAATGTAAAAATTAGAATATGTTTCATATTTTCAATTTTCAACTAGATAAGTCATAATTAATAGATTTATAGATATTTCATATACTTTTTTCATTTTATTATTATTTAAAAATCATTTAATAATTAAAATAATACACATTAACCATCTAAAATTGTAAAATACTATATTTACTTAATAATCCCTTCAATTAGTCAATTATACGATTTTTCGAAATGTAAAAATTAGAATATTTTTTATAATTTCAAATTTCAATTAAACAAGTCATACTTAATAGATTTATGAGAACTTCATACATGCTTTTGGAGTTTGCAACAAAATAATGAGTTTTAAGATCATAATTACATAATTTACATTGCACCATAAGTTAAATCTTATTTTACTATTTAAATAAAATTATTTTTAACTTTTATATGATAAAATCTTTTAAAAATTTGAAATTAAAGTCAAATGAATTTTTTTAAATAATAAAAAATGCTAAACTTAAATAAAAGACTTTTGAAAAAGGGAAAAAAAATATTAATAAAGCGCGCATAGGGAAGATGAAAAAGAGGAAGGAAAAAATTCAATAATAATAATAAAAAAAGTGTCTAGGCAAGAAGTGAGACGCTTTGTCTGAGCTTCGAGAACACTGCTCTTAAGGCTTAAAAATCATTGGTTAAAAGTTATCAATTTCCACACAAATCAATTATGAAGCCAATTTTCTATCTTCCTACAGGATTCACTTCATTATTTGAGCAAGTTGGTACTCACTTCATAACCATTCGAGGTTGGTCCCATATGTTCAATATCGGCATCACCAAAAATTTATAGTTACGATGTTCCTTTCATTATGTCCTAGGTATCCTGATATTTCGATAAATTTGGAATGTCCAAATACTAGGGTGCTACATTTTTATTTTTTCTAGTTGGGTAGTCCAAATTTGAAGAATTTGAGCATTTTTGTTCAAGCATTCTCTATATTTAGATTGAATTTTTATCCATTTGATAATTAGATATAAGTTTTAGATGATGAGGTTTCATTTAATATGATATCGAAAAATTCTAAGATCTTGAATCTGATTCTTGTTGTAATCATTGTAAAAATTTTACGCATCAAATATTTGAGTCTTGATGGGACGGTTATGAAACTTGGTTTAGTGAGATGAGTTCCAAATTTAAATAGAAATTTATCTCCTTTTATACTCTTAATTCAAAAGGGTATAAGTATATCGGTGGAGGTTGAGTTTTGAAAGTTAGCAAGGATGTTAGAGTTGTGTTAAAGGGGTGAAGAAAGTCCCAGTGATATATTTTGGAAGGTTTGACGGTCACTTTTGATGCAAGTATAGCTGTCGCTTATGGTTTGATAAGAGGTAACTCGGATAGAGTTGATTCTGGTCGGGGTGGTTCATGGTGATTTGATCAATAATATTGAAGAATCTGCCAGTATCTCAAGTGGAGCTACTTGTGATCTCGTTGATCATGTTGCTCATGAAGATAATTCGAGCAAGTTTGGTAGCTCAGGTGGAGTTGATTGTGAACGTGATAGTTCAAGCAGGTTTGGGGACAAATGTAGGTTTGTTGGTAAGAAAGGCTTGAATTTTGTTCATTGTTGTCTGAGTATGCCCGGAAAGGACGTGGTGGAAGAGGTGGAGAATGATTTGAAGAGTGAAGATTTAATTCTTTGCTATGAAATTTATATCAAGGTTGAATTTGTTATGTTGTGAGTCAAATTCTAGGTGATTTGGAATGGATAAGGAAATGTTTAGGAAGTCTTGAGTCCAAGACGGGACGACGCCTAGGCGTCGACAGAGCAAAAGGGATGCATTGACTGGGCCACGGTGCCCAAGGACTGTAACTCCAACAGTAGGTTCTAGAACTCCAAAATTGGGCTCTTATATATTCATATATTTCACATGGTGTAAGCTATCTATTAGCTCAAGTAACAATAAGATCATTGCTATATACATTAGAAAGTTGAGAGAATTGTTTAAATTTAGATTAAGAGTATTAAATCTTGTAAAAAAATTTAGTTTCTTGTTATATTGAAATTCTCTTACTCTGCCCTTGGATTTCCCAGATTTGGATTCACGTAAATTATGTATTCTTATATGATTCATTATTTCCATATTATCCTCGTCTTTATTTGGTCCGATTTACAACAGCAATGTGGTCACCTTTTCCACTTCAGTTAGTCGAAATAGTAACAAAACCATTTAATTTGAGAAATATTCAACTTGCCGTCTAACGTGGTAAAAGAAAATGTCAATTGGTATGCGCATTAGAAGACACGTAAAAAATAATACGATATGATGTTAAAAATATAATATTATTTCATGGTAAGTGTACGAGCTCAAGTCGGTGATTTTCAAGAATTTTTGCGCTTTGTTTTTTGGGACTTTTCTACCTATCAATAATT
Organism: Fraxinus cuspidata; assembly: GCA_903798385.1. Classification (NCBI taxonomy): domain Eukaryota; kingdom Viridiplantae; phylum Streptophyta; class Magnoliopsida; order Lamiales; family Oleaceae; genus Fraxinus; species Fraxinus cuspidata. Next base: position 3,594 of record CAIGRP010021510.1, on the reverse strand, counting down.
TCGAAAAATAATATTAACACTTAATTTTAATTCATCTAATAGTTTTGATCTTTTGAAACATTTTAAAATATCTGTCATTATCAAACATACTCCAACAAAGGTTTTAAAACATACAGACTGCTGACTAATTAAAATTAAGGGTCAAGAATTTTTTTGTCAACTTTATTGATAGGAGGAATGATAAGGTTATTTAACTATGATCTTATTGAAGGTCCGCCATTTAAGACCCTCGGGATGTGTTAGAGAAAGGGGTGAACATGGAGACGATCTTATATACACATGTAGTAGAATTGTTCCATTCATCCCACGATACCTAGAACTTCGAGTCACTCAAAACGGGCTACCTTGGTGTTCACGCTCACTTTGTTTTTCTCTCTTACCAACTCAGGCATTGAGAGACTCGATGTTCGAGGTGTAATGATTTCAATGAACAATCCTACCACATGTGCATATAGAATAGTTCCACCGAAACTTTTCTCATAAATGTGACCTTTATTTTACTTGTACACGTGCAAATGGAAGCATAAAGCACATAATAAAAACTAAAAGAATTTTGTTAGTTGTACATAGTGAATCACTCTGTACAGTGCTAGATGCAGTGTTGGCAACACCGCATTGACTGCCAACACTGCATTTTTGGGCAGTGCCCAATGACAAATTGCTACACTGCTAGTAGTTGGTAGTTTTGTTAGTAAATGATTATGAGTTTTGAGGCCAATTTGCATTCTTTCTTGTTGCAATTATTGAACAAGTTCAGGATTAAATTTCTTCGTTTTGAAGTTTGGAACTTTGGAGAAGTCGTTCAATTGATTACTAATCGTGCAATTTTTCCTTTTGTATTGTCTCATTGGAAAATTATATTATGAGCCCCCAATTTATTGCTTGACAAGGAAGTTGGTCTACAACCTTTGAGAGAGCAAGTGAATCCTCAACTTTTCGTTATAATTGCACATTACAAAGGAAACTGTCGAAATATTTTAGTTATGATTTGGACGATTTTCATAGTTGGAGAATGATTGTTCGTTGATCAACCTTCTTTTTAAAATTTTCCCTATCAGTGCATATGCTTGCGTACCAATAGAGGTAGAAGAAGGGTCTCATAAGGCATAAAAATCATTATCAATTTCCACACAAATCAATTATGAAGCCAATTTTCTATCTTTCTACAGTATCCACTTCATTATTTGAGCAAGTTGGAACTCGCTTTATATCCGTTCGTGGTTGGTCCAAAATGTTTAATATCGACATGACAAAAACTTTATAGTTATGATGTTCCTTTCATTCTGTCCCAGGTATACTGATCCAATAGGGTGCTACATTTCTATTTTTCTTTCTTGGCTCAAGTATATAATAACCTTGTGAGTTGGATGGACCAAATTTAAAGAATTTTAGCTTTTTTTGTTCAAGAATTCTTTGTATTTAGATTGAATTTTGGTCCATCCGATAATTAGTTAGAATTCTAAGATTTTGAATTTGAGTTTTGTTGTAAATCATTGTAAAAATTTTACGCTTCAAATATCTAAAGTGGTATAATTACCACAAAATCCGCCCATGGCCACAATAACTCATTTATCTTCAGTTTCACTTGCCTAGTTTTGATTATAAATATGGCCTCGAAGCTATCGTTGTGGCAAACTTATATCGAGGATTTTATGCAAATTCTCTCGCTCTCTAGAAATAAAAATGGCCACTCACACTTTTTCTCCTCTTATCTGACTTGTCAGTCTCTCTTAATTTAACCGATCTCCCTGTCATCCATTGCTTCCAACCAGATCAAGTTCTGGTCGAAAAATGTGCACAACCAAATGCCAGATCTGTTTCCAAAAAGCTATCCCCATTAACAAAAAAGGATCACGATTATTACACTAAACTAATGTCCAAAACTGAATTCTTAGAAAATCCCAGTTTTTGCTTCAATTGCAAAACTCTGAATTTGACTATTTCAAGGAAATTTCACAAGTGTACGATAACAATGGTGCATCAACTATTCAATCCCATGCCGTTCCGTCGATCATACTAACTATGTTGTCATCACAAAATATGATGAACCATTGTAAAGGCTCTAACCGAAGCATACTGGAATAGTCTCTTCATACAAATTGTCTTATGCAACAAGCATGGACTAGATACATTGGATAGAACAAAAAAGATGGCCCTCATAAAGCATAAACTCTTAGTCTATGCTATTAATAATCCTACACAAATGGAGTGTGAAGCCAATTTGCATTTCTTTCTTATTGCAATTATTAAGCCTTTGTTTGAGCCGATTTTTTTTTATATCAAAATATATTCTTGAACAGTGAATTAACCTTATTTCAATAACACTTTGTTCAATAAAATAATATTATGCGCAAACTCATATTTTTTTCTTATTTTTTAACCACACTTTCTCTATCATAACACTATTTAAAATGTCATTTTTTTTAAATATATCAAACAAGCCCTAAACAAGTTCAAGATTAAAGTTCTTCATTTTTGAAGTTTGGAGAACTAGTTCCTTAGGCCATAAATTGACCAATTGCGAAATTTTTCCTTTTGTACTGTCTCATTGGAAAATTCTATTATTAGTCCCCAATTTACTGCTTGAAAAGGAAGGTGGTCAACAAACCTTTAAAAGAGCAAATGAATCCTCAACTTTTCATTTTAATTGCACAGTTAGCGAACGAAGGTATTAAGTGTGTTTTATGCACTTATTTGGACTATGAAACATGAATATTTGGGTGTACTTTTGAGGTATTATAACTTAATCTCTTGTATATATTTATTTGTTAGGTAAAATTCGATGATAGGAAGTGATTTTGGAAGAAAAGAATGAAAATCGACGAGAAAGGAAGAATTTCAATGTTTGAGGACAAAATTACAAATATTTAAAAGTTGACTCAAACCAAGGAATGAAGATTGAAGATTACATGGAATCAATTGGGTGAAACTAGAAGACAAATGATGAAAACTACACAAAGAAATGACTCCATCTGAACAACGAAGAAAAATTGGAAACCAAATCGTACAAGGGTAAAATTTTACTCCTTCCGGTTGCAAGTAGTAACCCCTTGCAGCTCCCTCTACAATTGAAACTCCTTATGACAACCACTATAGACGATTCTTGACCTAATTGAAACTCCTTATGACAACCACTTTAGACAATTCTTGACCTAAATTTAGCCTCTTTAAGTATAGAACATTAGCCAACATTAGAGGATGGATCTCATATCATAAAATACTAAAAGAACTTGCAATCAATGGAGGCCGATCTATCATACTTTTTATGTAGAGAACAAGTCTAGCAAAGACATTGAAGGAAGAAACACCAAGATCTTGAAGATTTAACGCTTGGAATTGAAGATTGAAAGAAAGAGATTGATTCCACATCTATTTCTTGTATTTAAACAATTCGAGTGATGAATTTCCTTACTTCTTTGTGTAATATGATTAGAAACATAGGTTAAATCTTTATTGTGTTGGGATGGATATGAAACCTTTTATTTGATTATTTTCAATTCAAAGATCATTTAGTTAGAAAATTTGTGCTCTCTATTGATTTTGTATGCTTTATTTCATTACTTGAATGCTTGATCACCATTTAAGTAATTAGTT
>CAIGRP010021497.1:0-15479 GCA_903798385.1 Fraxinus cuspidata | reverse complement strand
GAAAGAAAGAGTTAGAAGTCACATACTTTGAGCCACTAAATTTTAAAGTCATTTCATAGAAAGTCCTCAATAACCTAACAAATATTTCTGGTCGATCCCAATCGACATGTGTTGGTAGTCCATTTATATTTCTTCCATCAAACCTACCTTCATTAAAATAATTTATATAGTTTCCATCGCTTTCCAAAACAACAAATACTTTCTAAACTTCATAGCAGCTTGCAACATCGAGTATGTGGAATTCCATCTGGTAGTGACATCCAAACACAACAAAGCTTGAGACTCAATATTTGCTTCCTTACAACTCTCTTTGAACATTTAGTCGTTTTGGGGAAGATCTAACAAATCTCACTGCATTACGAATAGCTAAAATGGCATGGCTTATTTCTTTCAAGCCATCACAAATAATAAGATTGAGTATATGAGCACAACACCTCATATGTAGCATTTCTCCGCACAGTACTAGACCATTCTTCTCCTCAAAACAACTCTTCAATCTCAATAATTTTACCTTGTTGGAAGAGACATTATCAACAGTCACACAAAAAATCTTATTGATTTCCCAGTCTTTAAGACAAGAAATTAGTTCATTTCTCACTATATATTCCTTATGGCTTGGGACTTAGATGAAACTTATAATCCTTTTTTGAAGTGTCCAATCATTATCAACCCAATGAGTAGTTAAACACAAATAACTAACATTTTGTATTGACGTCCAACAATCAGTAGTCAAAGAAACTCTATGTTAACCCAACTCTTTCTTCAATTTCTGCTTCTCGTTTAGGAACAAATTATATATATCTCTTGCTATTGTTATCCTTGAAGGAAACATAAATTTTGGGAAAAAATTTCTTGTATAACCATGAAAACCGTCATCCTCCACATGTCGAAACGGTAACTCAGACAATATGAAGTACCTTGTAATATGTTCTCTAACTTCTTTTTGAACAAACTTGACAGGTTCTCCACGGCTATCAATACCTTTAGAAAGCTCTCCAGTTTTAAACATGCTATAACCAGTCATTATCTATTACTTTTGTCTTGAACTCTAGTTCTGCAGTTTTTTGCATGATGCTTATATATTTGTCCACAATAATTACATTCTGCCTTTTCATCTCCTCGCATTTTAAAATGATCCCACACCTTAGACCTTTTGTTTTCCCTTTTGCCATTTCCATCCATTTTCATATCTTCAAGGTCATCCTCTAATGGAATCGTATCATTGGCTTCTTCTGAAATTGGATCCATATCTAAAAAAAGAAAAAAAACGAAAGAAGCTAAGCTATGGAAAAGAACAACACAGTGATATAAGAAGAAAGCCATGGGAATTCCCCAATACTAAAATTTATAACAAGTTTTTGTACATAGTGATATTAGCATTTATCATCATGAATAAATAAATCTCACAATCTATTTGGATTTTCAATAAAGGAAGGGTAAATTTATATCCTGTATTACATTTTTCACTGGTGTATATTCGTTTGCTGGAATATACACGAATGAGGTCTGAAAACATGAAAATGTGCAATGCAAACTACTATAGTCAACCTATTGATGTGGAATGTTTAGATTAACTAAAGCCTAACCAGGTGAGTATTGTGCACTCAAGTGCAAACAACATGAGAAAAATACCAGATAAACAATAGAAAAATATGGTTGTTCAGCATTAAATTACAGCAATAAAAAAATGACACCATTCTACTCTACTAAACTACAGTGCACGCACACAAAACTAAATGATCGAATCTACATTTTATTCACTATCTTTATCCTAATTGATTAAATAATACCACTATTCATTCAAATTTAAGGGAAAATGAGAAAATAGAAAGAGAAATTCATTCAACATTCTCTGCTCAAATTAGTTCTAAGTCTTGTTTTACATTTCTAGAGAGAGAAAATTAAGGATTTTGATCTCGATTTTTAACTTCTCTTGTATAAATAAATTATAAAAAATTGTTTCGATACACAAGAAAAATGAAGATAGGCTCACAATTGAGAGTCACAGTCAGTGACGGTAGGCAGTGGTGGAGAAACGACGTAGACGACAGTAGGTCACAAGCGTCAAATTGGCACTATGTGGCTTACGTCGACACTGTGGGATAGAAGGAGGGAGATATGGCTTGGTAACTTTGGTTTGCTTGTATTTTTGCAAAGGCGTAATTGCATATATGGCTGGGTAACATCCACAATTTCACGTTCAATTCATTTTGTAATTATGGGCCTAAATTTTTTTTAACGCAGGCCCAACTAAATACTAATGATAATGACTTATTTACTTATTTGTTGTGCACGAGTTACGTTAATTAAATTCGTACCCTCCAAGAAAGTATGCTTTAAATTCTAAAAACTATACTTTAATAAAATTTATATATGAGAATTTATAATTTAATCAAAATATTTTTTTTAATTAAAAAAGTGTGGTTCGGTTTGATTTTTTGTGGTCTTTGAAATTTGAAACCTAAACCAAACCATTTTGAAACGGTTTGGTTCTGTTTGAGAGAAAAAACCACGGGTCCATATGGACCCAAACCAACAACTTCGGTTCGGCTTTTCGATTTTGCAGTTTTTTTGTGCAGCCCAAGCTCCAGTGCTTGAATTTTGAAACTTTATTAGAGCCCAACGAGTTATCTAATAGTTATGTCTTCCCATTTATAATTTGTCATCCCCAAGAGCTACCAATTGACCCTGCAAATTGTTCCTTTTCAGAGAGAGAGAGAGAGAGGAAAATGAGTTCAAATGGGAAAGAAAGAGGAAAAATATTATAAGACGAAAACACCCTTCAATTAATGGAGAAATTGGATGAAAACAGATAGAAAAGACTTTTTGCTGAAAATACCAAAAAAAGAAATGCATGAACGTTGTGCATATTAATAGCAAAAGTTGGAGACATTATGTGTTAATTATCCTAAAATTTATTCTTCTTTAAAAAAGACATTTTTGATAACTTGATTCATGTTCAATCATTAATTAATGTACAAATGGGACCCACAGATATGTTCAACTATCAAAAATTGGCTTCATATCTTAACAGAACGGCTCCCAAGCCCTTAGTGATATTTAAAACCAATATTCAAAAAACAAAATGTAAAATGTGACTAAACGTTAAGATCAAACTTCAAGTTTTACGAGCCTAGGGGAGCTAGGCGAAGCCAACAAAAAAAAAAATTTATTTTAAATATTATTTTAAAAATAATTTAATAATTAAAATAATACATATCAAACGTCTAAAATTATAAAATACTATATTTACTTAATAGTTTATACAGTTAGTCAATTATATAATTTTCAAAGAAATAATTTAAAATTAAAATCAAACGAAATACTTTTTAAAAAGGGATTTTTTTAAATAAAACGTGCCTAATTGCTTATTAATTGGTCAACTAATCTCCCAGCTAAATTGATTTTTTGTGTCAAAAGCTGCATTGTAGCAGTTTGATTTTTTGTCATCTCCAATTATCATTGACTCTCCCATTTGAATTTAGATTTTTGAAGAAGAAATAGCTACCGATGAATCTCAATCAATCAAAAGGCCCGTTCGTTCATCATGACTTTTATTTTTGTTTTTGCTTCTTATATAAGAGCTCTCGGAGGAAACTAATTTAATTATTGTTTAGAAATCAATTTCTAAACGTACTTCATATTTCAAAAGTGTTTTTAGAAGAAACTAAGTTGGACCAACTTCATTTGAAAGTAGGCACTTTTCATAAAATTAATAAAACGGTCCAAAAGCAATTTTGGGTCAAGAGTTACTTTTACTTCTCAAAAGCCATGTCAAACGAGCTAATGAAAGCTGCATGTGTTTGATTTTTTGTCCATCTTCAATTATCTGCTATTCTCCATTTAAATTAGAATTTTCGAGAGGAAATTGTTGATGATGAATCTCAATTAGAGCCTGTTTGGATTATAGATACTGCATAGAGAACGAGTCATTCTTTCCTTGCCAGAATATTCTTCTCTACGGTTGCGGAGGTTAGAAGATAATTTTTGAAGAGGATTAACAAGGAGAATTGGTTGGGAGAGAAGATGATGTCAGTCAACATTGATGATCATGTGGACCTCGAAATTGAACAGGGCAAAAGCTTGAAGGTGAAAATGTTAAATTTTGAGTCTATTGGCAATTTCGATTTCTTCAAGTACTGAAGTTGGATGATGGGACTGCTGCAATTTTATTCTCCCATATGTTTGAAGTGAAGGAGAAGAAGGGATGTGCTTCTCAAGATTTGCTACTAAGCGCCTGTTTGGCACCCATTCTCATCCATTTTTCCCCATTCAATTTCCAACATTTGTGAGCCCAGGTACCTTAACCTTCAAATTCCATCTAACAATCTCTCATGCCACACGCCAGATTTGACCTTCATCATTCACCATTATTTTACTTCCCATTATTACCCTTCAAAATTCAAGTGGCAGGTGGAATTGTTTTCATATTGGTGGTAGGTGGGTGGCACATGCAAATAAATTGATATTAGTGCTACAAGGAATTATTTTGAAAATTTATAAAATGATTAATTCAACTAAGAAATATGTCGTGGACAATTTAAAGCAATTCGTGGAAAAATATAAATTATTTCTCAAATATCGGCATGTAAAGCGAAAACACGAATACATTGAACATACGTTTCGAATTTGGGTGTGTTCTATAATTACTAACGTAACACCTGTGCCATTTAATAGCTTAGTTACTGTTACGGCATGTCCTCTTGAACTATTACATCTAGCTTGGCGCAATTTCCTCTTCTTCATCAGGTAGATCTACTTCTTCGGCTCTACGAAAACCCTCATCCAGCCGATCGTTTCTCCTCAGAAAGTTATGTATACCCATTGTGGCCACGACCACAGCTGTTTGCGCTCTCATATTAGAAGTGGGCATTCAATCAATGATCTTCCATTTCTATTTCCAAACACCAAAAACACTCTCAATAATGATACGTCATGATGAGTGATAGAAATTAAACCTCTCCCGCACATTTCGAAACTAGCAACGATGTCCTTCCATTGCATTGCCGAATTCTTGAAAATGATATCTAATATCAGAGTCCTAATATGGAACCATATACCCATGCCTATGTGTGAACCCGAAGTCAACCAGGTAATATTTCCCGTTCATGGGTTGTGGAAAATTGATTTCCGAACTATGTATAGCTCGGGCCAATATGCGATTATCATGGGTGTTCCCTATAGTTCTCGACAGCACGAACGTAAAACAAAGATTGAAATCACAGGCGGCCAGTAAATTCTGTGTCGGATCCCATTTCTTCCAATATAATTCTCTCTTACATTTCGTGGCAGCACGACTCTGACATTTGTTCAATCGGTCGCACCAATGCAATCCTGTCATTTGATTATCATATCAACACAATTTGTTTCGTAAGCACTATTACTGTTGAACCACCAGTTAGATTATGAACATAACCTGGAATAGGGGATATCGTTCCACATGCGAATGATGGTGAGCTAAGCCTTCGTAGTATCTTGGATCTGGTTTAATCATGGTCGCTGTGAAGGCTACGCATGCACGCAGGACCATCTTAAAGTAATGGTAGATGGTCTAGAACGAATGATCGAACAACGTTTACACTTGCTAATATTCTTTGTCGTGTGCTAGTAGATACAAGAACATTCCCACTTGTTCATAGATGTCGCTGCTGGAAATGCCGTACTCATCGTGAAAGATGTGCAACAAGTAGAAATGCCGTACTCATCGTGAAAGATGTGCAACAAGTATATAAGCATCCGATGATACATCCTAAATTCCTGAAAACACGTTTGTGGATAAATATTTATATTTTTTAGCATAAAAATGTGGTCGCGTTGCGCTGTCGAGAATAAATATCGACGTGTTCTATTCGGTGCCAAGTATTCGCGAACAATACAGTCGGCTATTCTACAATATTGAAGCCACGTGTTAATGTCCTCCTCCAAGTGTTACATCAAATCTTCATCAGAATCAGTATCGAAATCAAACATCGATTCAATGTTGTAGTATGTTTCTGAAGATGAGTACACCTCCGAATTGTCTGACATCTCTTCGAACTTGTTTATGTTATGTAGCTATGTCAAATATTTGTTTTGAATATTTTTCCTGAATTGAAGGCCTTAAGAACAAGCTTGTAGGATTCAAGAGTATTTGATTTGATAATACTCTATGTAGGTAGTCATGAAATAATGCCATGCGTTTGCATTTCCAATTTATAGAATCAAAGTGGGAGTAATAATTTGAAGCAAAAAAGATGTTGATATGTCAATCATTTGTTCTTTTTTATACTTTTCAAATTAGGATACAAGGTACAAAATCAAGATGCAGAGAACATATTCCCTGCATTTCCTACTTTATTGTTTTGATTCACTACTTATGGAACGAAAGTTAGAGTAATAATATCAGCTTTGAAAAAAATATAGAAATGTCACAATTATGTACTTGTGGCTACTTTTCAAATCAGGATGCCCCTGGATTATCATTGAGTAACTATTTATGAACAGAGGCCATGTCAAAACAGAAATGGAAATAACTGAAGGTACATATTACAATAATGATTCGAAGTTACTTCCCAACGTCAAGAAAAAGATACAAAAAACTCAAACGAAGGTCCGGTACACTTAAAACTGTATGAATAAAATGGAAAAAAAATTACATCGCTGCGTAAACCAACAAATGTAGTGCTCACCCCTTATGCAGAAGCGATAGATCGTCCCGCTCAAAACAATACTCTATTAACTTAAATTGCAAATAAGGTGTCTTGGCAACACAATAGGAATTACGATTTTCTTTGTCTTGTAGGAACCACATGGCAAAAAGGTGGAGCACACCACCTTCGTACACATGCACAGATGACAGAAATTCTTCAACGCACTTGCCCACTAACATTCCTTCCTTTTGACACGATCTCGCAATTGAGGTAATATTTGTTCCAACACTAAACGTTTGCCCAAGTAAAGCTGAAATCTCTCGAGCAACATACATTTTCTTCTTTCCTTTCACCTTCATGTGTTTGCTTTTTCTTTTATCTAGACTTTGGTTCTTGGACATATTCATGGATGAGTTAGCTCTACCTACGACTGGGTTGCCACTAAAATCGGTTGCCTCGGCATTAACGGGCAACTTGTCGCCGCCGTACTCTTTTTCGCTATCTGTGCCAAAGTCAAAACCATGTTGCCACAACTTTGTTGGGGACAACGCATACTTCGTTGAGTCACTGGTGTCGCAAAACAACTTTCCACACGTATCAAATATTTCACTGCGGTCGAAGTTCTTATACTTCACATACTTTTTTTTCTCCTGCATATACGAGGTAGACAACAAATTACATTCGACGATAAAAGACATACTCACATTCTGCATTAATGTGTATCACACCAGTAGATTTTGGGGATGAAGAATGAATGGAAAGGCAAGCAAACTAATACATTCATCATCATAAAATAGCAATGAAGCATGAAAATATGGGAATGTAATATCAATCCTTGGTTTGTTTCTAAATTCGTTAGACACAACCGACTTATGGACCTGTACGGGACTAGGTAAGATGTATTAATTTCTCGACTTTCAATTTTCCATTATTCTCTATATAATCTAATGCGGAATTGAACTTTAGACATTGTAAGCACTGTTAGGACTTTCAAGAAGCCGTGGTTCAACTGGTACTCACATTCTAACCATATCAAATCATTGTAAGATACATTTTTATACCATTCATCATGTTCAATCATGAAGACCACCAATACCAACACAGACAACATAATCACCAGTTATAATTAGCATCTCAAATAGCAGCAGCTGAATATGTAAAAATTTATCACTGGTCTACTAATTGGATTGTGTCCTGCTTGTATTTTTTATTTAATTTAATTCAGGAATGTTTTGGCGCAAACTGAGGCGAAAAAATCCGATACCTTAATTTTTGCTTCCCACCAATGGTCTGAGGCGTGAATTCTTTCGGTACCTAAGTAATACTCAATTCCAGTACATTGGTGCAACTTGAAAAGGTGTTTGTGGTCTGTTCACAATTTATTCCAATAGTTCTTCATCTACAATATAGTCCAGTTCTTTCCTGTTGAGGTGTTAAACATTTCTATTGTACGATGCCATCCTTTCGGGGAAAAGCATTTACCTCGTCGGTGGCATTTAGCTATGACAATCACAGGTATCGATGAAGACTTTGTGCTCTGAAGGCTTCCATTTTGCGGACTTACGCACCACGAGCTGGGGCTTTTGAGGGTTGGAAAATGCATAGTTGAATGGATCTAGGCTCCCACTTGTGTACCGCTGGAAGGTAAAAATGGGTTTAAGAATTACTCGAGGTAGAAACGAAAAAACCATGATGCAAAATGATTTTCTATCCTAAGCTACAGGGAGAAGCGCCAAACCACGGTATGCCAAAAACTTACGGCACGGCGAAGAAATTCGAAGCACCCTGTGCACTTTGTTTTCATTCAGGGACAATTTGAACAAAATATACACATAGTGTGGTAGCCGGGAAATCTAGAATAAAAAATGTCGTACTGTGTGTTCGGGGTAATAGTACCACTGGGAGTTGTCATTTTCCATCATAGACGCTAACAATATTCGTGCAAGCCAGTGGATGTGTAGGCTAAGAAAGCTCCGGTTTGAACTCGTCAACAGAGATGATGAGTTAAAAATTGATTTCTCGACGGACAGAGGAAGGGTTGCTGGTTGAAATACTGTTGTGTCTTCGCTGGTAACAAAGGCCTCTGGCGTTGTTCTACTGAATTCTCACTTTTTCTAATTTTTTTTTGTGGAATAGTCCGATGAATTTTTTCTCTAGCGGCTCATCTGTTTGTCCCCTTTCTTCCATCAGATAGGTTAATATGGAAGAGGGGTTTTGTGTAAATTTTTCTAGCCAATATGAGGGCAAAATTGGCACAAATATGCAAAGAAAATATTTTTATTGAATTTGCATCCCGACACAAGTCGGAAACTGGGCAGCATGTTGTCCAGTTTCACTGTAGAAAAATGATAGTCCAAAAAAACTAGTTAAAATGAGTGCCAAACAGGAGCTAAATGAAGCAAGTATTTTAGTGGCAGATGGCTGGTGAGTATATGCCCTTTTGTTTACACATAATTCTATGAATTGAGGTTTAAATATTTGAATGTGTGATATGATTGCTAGTATAGTTAAATAATACATTCCTCATATCATGTTTCTGATTGAGATACCCTCAAGTTCGTCTATCTTTCCTACCACCAAATGTCTGAATAGTTGCTTAACATGTTGTAGAATATACTGAATCATAAAGTTTATTTGATGCAAGTTTTAGTTGATCGACTCATTCACTATTTTTTGTTAGATTCAAAGGCTCATATATTTAAAATTTCTGAAGTTCTGCAATTTTTCGTAGTGCCTGGTCAACAAATGTGCTGCTTTGTTGTATGTAGCCTTACAAACTTCATTAAATGATGATTCATGATATCTAATTTTGATACTACTCTGTACATGCTTCTGTATTTTTATAATTATTATTGATCATAGGCATTGCTTGTTCAAATGTTCACAATCGAGAATACTAATGAAGTTTATAATCTGAAGAACAGCCATGACAGAAAATCTTTGTAGTTCTGTGGCTTTGATTTGACCAAATATGGATATCGATGTTGATTAAATATTCTAGCAATGGATATTGGATAAAAATACCAATTTTCATCTATAAACATGGCATAACAATAGTTTAGAAGAATTTTTCATGTTGCTGTACTTGCAACCATCCTAGCTAGTTGCAGTTTTCTAGAAAGTTGGAATATAGGTCAAAACTAGTGTAGAGAAGTTCTATCTCTGTTAATTTCGTATGCAAGCATGTCACGAGCTCTTGCTATATCGGCTTAATGCTCGTTTTCTATAGGGAATAGACAATGAAACTTACTTGGCCATTTTACCGTCAAAGACTAAGATGGTTGATTTTATGGATTAAACACCTAATCCTTTATAACTTATAGCAATAACAATAAGAAACATAGAATAAAAGTTACACGTAGTCTTTCAATGTGGGAGCTGCGTGCATTTGTCTCTGTAGGATTTTAAAAAGTGGATTAGAATCCTAGTCTCTTTGAACTAGCATCTTGAAGAAAAGTGGTTGATAATTTCATGTCCTAATAAAATTTAAATTTTCATTATACGATATTAAGCAGTTATTTATGAGCAAAATGTTGGAATTTTCTTTGCACTCTTAATTTCAAAACTTGAAAACCTAATTACTTTATTACAATATCCTCCAGTCAAATCATCAAGAAAATTATTAATTGTGGAACATATCTTAATTCTTTGGGTATTATTCTTTATTACTGTATCTTGATTCCGGATTTTGAATCTTGAAGCTTAAACTGCAATTTTTTCATGTTTAGGTTTTGCTATCATAACCAAAAGTATCTCTGAACAAATCACCCACTTAGGTCACATATGTTACCTGATAAATGTATATAACCTTGTGATGTCAAAAACTTTTGCTATTATAACCAAAAGCATCTTCGAACAATCTCGTCAATTGATTATATCAATATAAGACCGAAGGGGTTTTCGAAACAAATATTATAACTAAACCCTCAATTGTCATGCATAACAATACAATCAAATGACATAGATTTAAGTGTGGATGTGTATGATGAAAATTATATGCAATGTGATCCAATTAGGCCTATTTCCACCTCGTCATTTCTTATTCTTTAATGAGATCAACCATAAACTTTAATTAGAATGTAATTGAACTAAATACTTTATTTTTGAAATAAATCGAATATTCATGGATGAAAGCATGTGTCTAAAATAGACAACATCCCAATACAAACTCCCACTAAACTGACATATCATAAAAAAATACAACACCCATGTGAGCGTTATGCTCATGAAAGACCTTGGATGATAGCCATTGGTAAGTGGATCTACAATCATGGTGTTTGTCCTAATATCCTTCTAAAAACCGACCACTCTGAATTCTTTCCTTAACAATTAGGAACTTAATATTTACAAACTTTGACATCGTCATGCTCCTATTGGAATACAAGAACGTTATTGTCACATAATAATTGAAGTGATTTTTCAATTCAATCTAAAATGTGCAGCCTAGTAGCAAATTTCTATAGTCATATTCCATGATCAAAATATCCATGATCTCCAACTGATTTGATTTTCTGTATATGATCATGTAATCCTTAGTTCTTTAAAGATACAAAAAAAAAACCCGCTTTGTTGCTTTTCAAATATCCATCCTAGAGTTACTTAAATATTTGGCTAGCATTCCAATAATGAATTCTATATCCGATGTGTGCAACCGAAGCATACATTAAAATTGTTGAAGCACAATGAATTTTCTATATTCTATTTTTTAAGCTTATCCTTATGGCATTGATTAAGATTAAAGTTGTCTCCATTAGCAATAGGGGTATAACCTTATTTTCATTCTTGCATCCCAAGTATTTTAAGAACCTTATGGATATAGCTCTTTTGTGATAATGCAAAAATACCCCGAACGATTTAGGTGTATTTACATCCCTGATACAAAAGAGGCGTCACCGTGATCTTTTATGTCAAAATTTCATGACAAAAATCTCTTTATTTTGTACAATAAGCCTCTATCATTATAGGTGAGTAGTATGTCATCGACATACAATACCAAAAAATATGCTTACTCTCACTGAACTTTAACTGAATTCAGCTCAAAATCAAATGAGATGATTATTTGATGAAATTTGTGATACCATTGACTGGAAACCTGCTTAAGCCCATAGATGGATTTGTTAATTTATAAACCATCAGACATAGCTTAAGAATAAAATGTATCACAAATACCCTAATAGTCCTAAAAGAGTCTTTTATAGAAATCGAAGAGAAAGTCTATTTAAAGTCAATGCTTCCTTTTGAATAAAGTCATTTGCAACAAGACGAACATTATATCTCTCCACATCACCCATCAAATCTCTCTTGATTTTAAATATCCATTTACAACCAAAGGGGTTCGTACTTTAGACAATGGTATGTGTTCCCAAATGTTATTGTCTTTTATGGACTTTATCTTTTTATTCATTATACCAACCAACTCTTGAGAATTATTCATTTGCATGGCTAGATGAAAGTTGATTGATCAGTTGATCTGTCATCAATCCAATGTCGTCTTTATTTTATTGGAAAAAGACTATAAGGTCATCCAAAATTGTCTTTCTCATTTCTTTAGTGAATTTCCTTAATGGCATTTGTTCTCGATGTTGTTGAGTTTGTTTTCTGGAACAATCTCTTGATTGTGTATAGAGGATTTTGTAATATTGTCTTGATTCGAAATTGCTTCTTGAACAAAATATGGAGCAAAAATTTATCTCTGGTAAAAAGAGGTGATATATACATATTCTTCCACAAAGAAAATATCATTATCCTTAAAACCTTATCTTTCCCGCAAACACAACATCTTCACGGAATTGAACATTTTCCATTTCGAAAATTGACCTAATAGTGAGATCTTTAAAAAATCTGTAACCACTTAACATTTGTTTTACTTGAAACTTTATTGAGAATTTAAGCTGTAGTCTTTAATGCTTCTTCTTAGAAAGATTTTGGTATGGTGAAATGACTAATCATACTTCTTACCATGTTCTTAATTGTTTTATTCGTCTTTCAGTAACACCACTTATGCTAGAGAATTATGACATAGTGTACTTTGGAATTATTTCACATTCCTCTAGGAATTTTAGCAAAAGGCCTTGATCATTGTTCTCCCGATCCATCATATCTGCTAGAGTATTCACCGCCATGACCAAATATGATGTGTTTTACTCTTTTGTTGAGTTGATTTTCAACCTCAGCTTTGTATGCCTTAAACATGTCTAGTGATTGGAATTTCTCATGAATGAGATATAGGTAGCCATAATGAGAAAAAATTCTTCTGTGAATATAATAAATTACTATTAACCATTCCAAGAAGCCGAAGGAAATGGCTTATAGATATCCGTATAAATTAGTTCTAAGACGTACGAAGTCCTATGACACCTAATCTCATTGTGTTTATTTGTTTTCTCTTAATATAATTAATAAACACTTAAGTTTGAAAAATTAAAGGGATCAAGAATTTCTTTTGACTCAAGCATTTCCTTTCTCTTTTGAGAAATGTGGCCTGATCGTTTTTACCATAACGAAGCATAATTCTCATCGATTAATTTATGTTTAATACTACGTGAATTCACATACAAAGTTTCTTTATAAGAGACAACCGTATTAAGTAAATATATGTTATCATAACCAGATAAAGAACTGGTACCCACAATATTTGAATTAACAAAAAAAAAAATGATTATTTTCAATTGAACAAAAGTAATCGAATTTGTCTAATATAAAAACATAAACCAAATTCCATCCAAAAAGGCGGTACTGCAAATGTTTCTTTCGAATTCAAATAATAACTAGTTTTTAATAATAACCTAAAATTTCATATAGTCTCAACTTTAACTGATTTTCCATCGCTCTACATAGATGAATCTTTCAGCATTAATTGACATTTGGCTGTTCAAACCCCACATAGACACACCTATATGAATAGTGGTACCATAATTTATCCACCAAATATGTATTGGTATTGAAACTAAATTAACCTAAAAAATTAAAGCGAGAAGTGTACTTTTCTTTACACGTCAAGTATGGTATTTAGTACAGTCTCTCTTTATGGGTTCTAGATTTTCACAAAAGTAACAGTTATCTTTTTCTTGCTTTTGTTGTTTTGAGTTGAATCAGATGTAGCTTCCTTATTCTTTAACTTGTCCTTAGAGGTACTTGTCAAGTAAGCACTTTAAGTTCTCTCTTACTTTAACCTTTCTTTTTCTTGAACACAATATGAAATTAACTCATCAAGAATCAATTTCCCCTTTTGATGCTGTAACATACCTTAAATGAATTGAATTGTGTAGGAAGAGAAATCAAAACCAAATGCACGAATAAGTCGTCAAACAACTTAAAATTTGAAGCAAGATGGGACACATCCATGATGTACACCCGTATATTTTCTTTAAGTCTTATAATTTTCTGATTAAGTGTGCTAGAAGCGTACTAATTTCGGCATTTTTTGCCTATTACAAAATATCTTGGAATATCTTTAAAAAATTCCTTGATAGTTACCTTACTAGACACAACGACCGTGAATATTGCTGAATTTTATGCTTCATGATCATAATTTGAATGATCCCACTTATTTGAGTCCCATTTTATTAGTAAACTCTTATCCGTAAGAGTAGTAGATTGTTTAGTCCTTAACGCAATGTCTAGATCCATGCCGCCAAGAACGATACAAACGTTCTCTTTTCAGACCTTAAATTTTGGTTTGAGCACATGAATTGAATTGATGTTGACAAATATTGCAAAAGTTGATGGATTAACTAAATAGAGAATTTAAACATAAATAACATGTTCACATGGGATTTCATATTGGACAATCAATAATTTCAAATAATGGTACGTCCCATCACAAGAGACTAAGCATAATATTGATATTTAGTCTTTGGACATAAATATCAACTTGTAAATGGTACTCTTAGTGTAGTAATCAAATATTGACAATAAGTCTGATCAAGTATCAAGTCTATCTTTGGACCGACTTAATATTCACATAATGGAAAACTTTACAATTGACATATATTTATTACCACAGGTGTGTATATAATTCGACTAAATAATGAAATTTCTTTGAGCCGGTGAATATCCTCATCAGTTACGTACACACAACCCTCCTAATATTCCAAATAAAATAATTTAGGCAAAAAAAGTGTGATAACAGATTGTTTCAATTAATCTATTTTAGAAAATTAGTAATTCGAAAACTTTAGTACCAAGATTTTAAATTTAATTGCCTCCTTAGTCTTTTAATTTTTCTTTCTTTTGTTTAAAAAAATAAAAAAATTTGAACAGTAACCCCCTAGCGCCACAACACCTAAACAGGGCGTTGCGCATTACCTGTGATACTGAAACGCATCACCTAGCACCTCGGTCGAAAAATTCCCCAAAAATTCAAAAATCTGAAATTTAGGTTTGAAATTTTCATCCGAAACATTTTGAAATCAAATTATGAATTCCAACCCAAAAAAATATTATTTATTCTCAATTGTTTAACATGGAGTTGGCTCTGATACCACATATTTGAATTTTTATGGAACTCTAAATCTCAAAACTTGAAAACCTAATTACTTTGTTGCCAAGATCTTCGAGTCAAATCATCAAAAAACATATTAATTAAGGAACATACCTTAATGTTGGAAATGGTTAAATGAGTCAATTTTAAGTCCCATTTTGAGTGGGACATGTACGTCGATTTTAATGGGACCAAGCATATTCATGTTCTACTCCGCGAGATGATCAACGTGATATATTTATTTATTGAAAACCATTTAGAATTGAATGAAATATTTAATGTCAAAGTAACCTACTTGGAACTATAAACTAGTGAAGAATTTGATTTATTGAAAATTCTCAAACACTTATCCCATATAGGAAAGTCAA
>CAIGRP010021488.1:0-12814 GCA_903798385.1 Fraxinus cuspidata | reverse complement strand
TCGGTTTTGGAAGGTTTTGGAGATTTTGGTGTCGATTGGTGTCGACTGAGCCCGGAATTTGCGTTGATTGGAGCACAATAATTAACACGAGCTAATCTATAAGATGAAGACCACTTTTACAGTTTTACTCTCATGTTATCACCTACTGCAACTACAGATTAACAACACGAACTCTCTCCCGTATTTCAGTGTGAACATAAATTTGATGTCATCAGTAATATGTCAAGAAGAAACAGGTGAAAAAAAAAAGGAAATAGATAGCTATTTCTCATTCTTGGGTTTAATACATGACAAAACTACACTACATGGTAATCTGCCTTGTAGTCTGTAGAATGTTCTATCATTATCAGGTCACTTAAGGAGCCAGGGTCAAATAAGAGGATCCAAGGGCTCTCCATCAAATGATATTGATTTAGGACTTTGCTGGGAGAGTTCGCCAATTGAATTGGGTTAAGTTGTTCTGTCTTTCATCTCAAAATAATTGTCGTTAGGCATGTTGATGACTGAAAATGACGTTGCAAATTAGATCAACTTATAAGGTATTTCATAAGTAATTGATGGAATGTAATAGAATAAGACGTTTTGATTGAGAATTGATTTTCTCTTTTAGCATGGATCACCATACGTCCCTCTACCTTGGTGGGGGACCAAGTATCCCTATTTATAAGCCTTCTAGTGAGAGTTGGCCGCTCTCTGTCCCATCAAGCTACAGTATTTACCTTGAAACATATGCCACCATCCTGAAAGGAAATATTGGTTGTCGAGCTTGGCAGGTCAGGTCATCATTGGACATAAGGTATAGTTGTCGTCTAAGCAATGATCACTTAATGTCCAAGTAATCATTAATTTCCTCTAATTGGTTAATGTGGAGGAGCTAACGTCGAAGATGACAAGTGTTCTTTTAAGACTGGTTGTGAAGGAGGTGATGATATCATTGGTGGAACATCGTTTCAAAGTTTAATGATGATGTTCCCTTATGACGATAGTGGATGGCCGATCTATTAGGAGAGCTCTTTAGTCCGACCTCAAGATTAATTTGTTATTACACTTGTTTTTATCCTATTGAAGCGAGGCCGAATTGGCTTGAGTTTGATCGCCGACCAGGCCTACAAATCAATTTAAAAAAGGAACTGCTTATCATCTTCAACACTTCATAAGATGTTCAAAATAAGTGCCGATTTTCAGGTTCTATACTCTCTCTCATGAAGCTCCTTTTGGAGCTCATCTTGTTGTCAGTTAAACGAATAATCCACATCACCAAATGCAATAAATGTTGCAAAATAGGAAAATTAAAAGAACCAAACATACAATTTAATGCACTTCACTTTCAATGAGAGAGCTACGAGCACCTGGTGCTGCTGCAGAACTGTAATCTATCAAAAAAAAAAAAAGTGAGAGAGAGAATTACAATGTGTTTTGAACTCATTCCTCTCTCTCTCTCTCTAATTGATCTCTACCACAATTAGATTCGGGGCTCACCCTTTATATAGGAGAGAAACATTAGGACGAACTAATAAATGTGCAATTTCCCAAAGGTCGAACCACATATGAAGGGAGAAGTATATAATACATTATGCTCTACAAAACCTATTAGAGACACAAAATAATATACCACTTTATAAAGAACCCGGCTAAATAATTAAAGATGAGAATAATATGAGCAATATGAAAATAATGGATAACAAAGAAAACAAGATTTATTTGGAAACCCAAATCTGAGAAAACCACAGAGAAAGGTGGAGAATTTACTATAATCAATAGTAAAGAGTTATAAACGATATCTTTGAACTAATAACTAATTGGACAAATGGTTAATTTCAATATGCGTTGTACACCACATATTTATAACCAAATAATCTGTAACATAGTGAGAGAATTAATACATGAAAAGTTTAATATAAAGTGAAGTTCTAATACAATGGGTAAAACCAATAATGGAGAATTTAGAATCAAATAGGAGTTAAAATCAACTTGGACTCTTTCAAGACATCTTCAAGTCTATTACCAACTCCCAATACTACTCCAGCAGTATTTTTAATCAAATACTCAACAATAATTCGAGTCACAACCCAATTCTAACAAAACCAACACAGCTTCCCTTTCTTGATCCCGTATGCTTGCTGGAGCGAACAATTATCTCGTAAGACATACCAGTTTGGTAAACCTGGGCATAAACATAATACTGTTTTGAATTCAAAAGTAAAAACTTTAAGTAGTATGTACCTGCTTATCTTGTCTATCTTTAGCAACGTTAGAAGGGATGCAACATGGCTAACTGGGGGACCAGAAGATTCAGACTCAGCCAGGGCTGGATATGGAGTAGAATTAGAACACAAATTAATTGGAACTTAGCCATTCCACTCCATTTCCAGCCATGGACAAGTCTGTCCACTGCTCGGAGCTGAGCTTCCTCTTTTATGGAGGGGTAGAAGGTGGCTTTATGCACAAGAATGTAATCACTATATATAACAAGAAACTGTGAATTAAATCTAAACAAATATATGATCTTTATTTTCCTTAGATTATGACGGTTCACCAAGGGGAGAATAATCCAAGGGAACTAACACTGCAAAAGTTAATGGTAGATATGATTTGCTTCAATAACAAGTGCAAAAAATGCATCGATCTGAACTATGAAATCCCATCAAAACTTGTTTTTATTAAGATCAAGAATGATAGGGTCTCTGTTAAACAAACACGGTGATGTCGATGTGTACAGGATTTATTGTGTGGCATTTTCTCCTCTTGTTCATTAAAAACTAGGGAATTTCTCATCTGTATTTGATCTATTGGAATTGAATACACTTGGCCAATAGTATAGATTTCAAACATCAAATAACTTTATAAACTTGGGTCCAAAAGCGAATGGCATTTTACTTTTCAGCCACTCCCCTTGATTTTCAATTTTAGCTAGTTTTTTAAGGCAATGAGCTCTCAAACGTTTTGCAAAGCCTTTGTCGTTGGGAGGGTCTTTCAGCTTCCAGAGGGCAATTCCAATAGTTTGAATACTGCTCAAGATTTTAACTAGTTTGAGCATGTTTCTATGCACTTTAAAGTAAAAGTTACTTTTGTGAAAATGGTTTCTATGTACTTTCACAACAAGTATCTTTTAAGCATAACCAAACATATAACCTTTGTTTTCTCCATGAACACACACAAGTAGGCGCCAAAATCAGTAAATGCCAAGACTGGTTTTATGTTTCATGATGCCACCTACTACAGCTGCAGACAATAGAAACAGCGGAAACTGGCCGTCTGGCCAGGCTTCACGACTTCTGGGAATACCACTTGAAGACAATGGCATAACCGATAATTTTATAGACATCTGGGCAAAACCAAATTACAGAAACATGAAATTGTTGGTAATGAGTTAACCGGAAAGAAAAAAAGATAGAAGGTGGAAGTAGGAAAATGAAAAACAATAAACTGAAAACTGGAAATTGCATTATTGCTGAACCACAATACTCATATACAGTAACTTTTCTTGGGTCAATTACAACACATTGGAAAATGGATTAATTGTACCACTCTTTATCCTCATGGGCGTACATTATGACCATCAAATACACTACGGATATCCATCGCAAACCCAATTGCAGAATCAAACTGCGAATCACCTCCATGAATAGCTAGAGATTGTTTTAAACTCTGGTTTTCTGCTTCAAGTTCAGCTTCTCTCTGCTTGCTCTCGTTAAGCTTCTTTTGGAGCTCGGCTTCCTTCTCTCTGCTCTCCTCCAGTGCTAGCTGGAGTTCAGCATTAATTCGCTCCAAATCCCTCAAGGATTTCCGAGCTCGCTTACACGCTCTTTTCCTGTTGAACCAGCTGGCAATCTGCTCCATATCCAGACCTGTAGTCCTCACCAAATCAATCTTCTTCTCTCTGGTCAAGTGCTCCGACTCTTCAAATGCCGACTTGAGAACATCAATCTGACATTTCTCAAATCGTTTAGCCATGAACTTCTCACAGTTAAAATCCTCAATCTTTCTGTTTCGATTTATAGAAAGATTAGTCACTTCAAAAAATAAATTTAGAACAGTAAAATGGAAATAAAACAGATCAGTGTCATGACAAGCAAATGAAAACAAATGGAACGACGAAAAATACGAGGACCAATTAGAAGCACCTATTAGGATGTTAGTGAAAATGGGGTAAAGTATGAAATTTGGCAGACAAATATTTTAACTTGTACTCCCTGCATTTATGACAAAGAATGGTGTATTCTTTCTCTTTCAGAGTTCATACGTCATTGTATTGTATGCATCAACTCCTTTATAATAACACAACAAAAATCATAAATTTTACCCACGTAGTATTCTGTCTGTAGCATCTTTTGCGGAATGATTTGTCTCCATGTTAAAGGACATCAATTGCATCGTTTCTTTTTAAGAATTTTTAACTGTTATCATAGCATCCACTGGCATGTAAAAGGATTCAAAAGGACAATGCTGATCCTCTTTCTAAAGCTTCATTAATTGTTTTAGGACTACAGAATATAGATGCAGCAGTAACGGAAAAGTAGTAAAAGAACTAAATTCAACTTTCTTAATTCCATTACGCGGTAGGTCTGATTTGAGAAATTTAGTGAGAAAGGTTGTTACTTAATGGACCGGATCAATTGTACTACTGCTGAATAACGGCTTTCATAAACTACACCAGCAGCAGCTACTATTGGGATCAAAATTCAAGATCAATTAAAAAATGTCGCTCTGAGGGAAAGTTAATCGAAGTCAGAGTCATGAGGAAATGTTTACTGTGGTTACGTTATTGTAGGTAAAACTCTTAATCCAGAAGCACTGACATCAAGCCCCACGACATTAACAATCAGGAATTATAAAAAAAAATTAATGAATATAGACATATACTATTTTCTCGTTTCTTGCTTCAGCTTAACATCTTCAGATTTGATTCTCAATCTTCCGTATTACATGCCATTGCTAATCTCTGTGGAATTCCATAAAACTTTTATTTTACTTTTTATTGGATTTATTTGACAAAGTAAACTCCAAATCCATGCACTACTTAATAAAGTATGGTCCCTTTGGACAGTGATTGATGTCAGAAAAAATAAACTCACTTTTAACTACTCTCTGTTCTTCCATTTCTACATAAAAAACCGAATCTACATCCCAGGCAACAACTACATAAATCTAAAATTAAACCCATATGCAATTCCCTCAAAAATAAACTTGATTTCATTTTATTGCAAGCAGTTTCCTGGAGTTATCAGAAAATTGTACCCTTTTCTATTCCAAAGAAAACTGTCAATAATTGTGAAGTACTCAAGATCAACTAATTATTACATTCCGTCTAAACCCTTTCAGAATCTTACAGGAAAAATATACCTTATGCCAATAGGTTACCTCAATAAAGTGTATGAATCAACTTTTAATGTGATTGATGACAAGCCAATTACATGAAGAGTGAAGCACAGGGCGACCGACCGAGACTCTTTCAAGCTAACTAGCCAGATAATTAGTTGGAGCATAAATCTTTTCACACCTTAACTAAAAGAAAGTGCACTAGATACTAATACAGTTAAGTAACAATTCATAGCAGCAATTCCATTTTTGCAGAAATCTACCGATGAACATTTACATAGAAACACACAGAAACTGAGAAACTAAGGGGCTGTTCTCTTTGTGTTTCAGTTTTGTGTTTTGAGTTTTGAATTCATTTTGTGTTTTGTGTTTTGAGTGTTCATTTTGAGATTTTTAAAAATGTGTTCTTTTTGGTATTTTGAAAAATTGTTTTTGAAAACTCCAAAACGCGTTTTGAAAATTTTGACTTGATTATAACTGAAAACACCCAAAATGACAAATTTGTCGTTTTGGGCTTTCTTTACAAATTTTTTACTTGTTTTCAAAAACGCGTTTTCGAAAATGGGAAAGAGAACGCGTTTTCACTGTTTTGGAAAATCGAAAACAGAAAACGGGTTGAAAATGGTAAAGAGAACAGACCCTAAGTATTTTGAAAATGAAGTTGAGTGATCAACATGTCTCGAAAAACACGTCAAGTACTACATTCAGCTATATCTTAGTTCCATGCTGCATTAGTCTACCGCATGAATTATTCAAATTGCAACTTGCAATATTTAATCTTAAATAGAATGCATCATTGGAGATTTATTGGATAGTAGCTATCAAAGAGTTTAAATTAGGAAATTAACAACCTGTCGAAGGAGTTCCAATTTGTTAGAACTGTTTTCATCAAATAATAAAAAATTTAGACAAACAAAATCTAACAGCTCCGTTATCTTAATCTCGTCCATGCCACTGTCCTTTTTCACATACAGGAGCCATGACACTTTATTGCATCAAGCCCCTAAGACAATAACATTCGTTCAGGTATACTTACCTCATAATTAATTTTGTTCCATATATTTCCAGTTATAATAATGTTGCAAGTTGAAACATTACTTAAACTAATCTCTATTAAACTGTTTCAGATTTGTTGGGTAGTGAACATCCATATGAGTAAGGCAGCCGTGCTTTAATTAAATATTACGTGAGGTCAGCTATAAGAATATTTTTCTCATATTTTCTTTTTCTTTTTATTTAGCCAATTGTGTTATTCTTCCTAAACAGTAATCTACATTCGTCTTTCTAAAATGTTAAAATTATTCAAAACCAGTTTATTGCTTTTCTTATCTTCCATGGGGTTCCTTTTAGCATTTTATGATTATTAAATTTGTTGTAGAGTAAGCAATGAATGGAAACATATGAGTAACACGAACTCAAAGGCCTTAATCAAATACATCAGCTATAAGAATATTCTTCTCATACATTCTTCTTCACAAAGAAGGCCTACTCCCATTATTGCCGACGAGTCTTTTTTTTATTTAGCCAATCATATTACTTTCCCTAAACAGTAATCTACAGGTCATCCATACGTACATCTAAAAATATTTAACACAACGTAATTCATTTATCTAAACTTATCTTCCAAAGAGGCTCCACTAACAATAGTAATTCAATCCCGTAACATATCAGAAGAGTAAAATTTGTACCACCAAAACAAAATGGCCTGGGCCTAATAAAAGTAGCAATGAATTAAACAGAGTGAGAACAAATTCATGTAGTCAGACCTAAATTTATTTAAAAACTAGTTTTTGCCTCTTTAACATGTCTTCCTTGGAGTTCCTTAGAATATTTTATGAATAGCTTTTAGAGGAAGCTAGTCCATAAACTTCCTTGGAAAACTCGTCTACAAAAAACAAAGATAGTGTTGATGTTACAAATTGAATCAAATGAGTTTATTGATGAAACAATTACAATCAAATATTAAAGTAAATACAGTCAACAAATCATCTCACCTAACTATGACTTTCACCTCACAAATTCACTAGTTTTGATGTTTCAACTAGAATGAGAGGAGAAATAGCTAACTGAGAGAAAGAGATATTTGAATTGCATGCCTTTTTCTTTAAATGAGAGGGTATTTATAGATTTCTCTCTAAGCATTGGGGTACTATGGTCATTTTAAAGTTGTGCCACACGGTGGTTCCTTATTGGTTATCTTGTAATTGATTCGGTTAGGGGTCACGCTTTATTCATTTGCCCACGTACTTCTTCAGTGACAGTCTATAACGAGTTTGTTTATGAAAAATAGTTCATGACTCTTAGGAAAGCCAGCACAAGCGGCTGCAGAGGCTTCCTTGGTGCCTACAGCCACCCGAGCTGGCTCTACTCCTGCCCACATAACTAGTTTCAGTGCAATATGAATTTTTTCATAGTTCATACCTTAGCGTGTAGATTGATATAACCGTAGCAGATATCCCATCTTCTTAAAGTGTAAACATCAAAAATAGGAAATTGAGAAAATCATATCATCAAAACAAACTTAAATGATGGGGAATGCCAAGAAATTGGATATAACAAAATTAGTACATCGAAAAATATGCATCATTTGAACTGATTTTGAAAACCCAACATGCCCATCAAAAGCAAAAGTTGAAAATACAAAGAAAAAGTAGTTAACAAGTGTTCAAGGGTAAGCAAGATTCAACTAAAATGCAAAACAATATATAAATTAAGTCTGTAAAAGTCTAAAATAAGAAAGCAATAAAGGTTCATACATGAGGGAATGAATCAATTCAGTGACTGCATATGCCTATTTCCAGAAATGATAACAGCGGATCCAGACTCGCTCAGGACTGGATATGGAGCAAAATAATTAAATATATTCGAAGAAAGTACTGCTCCTGCTCCATAGCCATCCCTGTACAAGTCCATCCGCTGCTTTAAGCTTCAATTCTTGATGCAGGATGTATTTTCAAGCACAAGATCTCAGTTATTTATACTATGATTTTGTGGGTCACCCAAAAAATTAGTAGGTGGAATTTGAAATTCAGGTTTGTAATCAAGGGTGGGTTAAATTTAGGAGTTAAACTACTCTCACGTCCATTTTTGACATTTTTGTTGACATGAAATTAATTTTGGGTAAAAAATATAGCCATCGATTTGAGGATTATGCTACTTGAATATTAAAATGATCCACAAGGATTTACATGAAATGACGAGGAAAAAGAGTGGATAAAATAATTGATTGTATTTTACGTAATTCCACTTGAATGTTTATGTATATGTAATAAGATCATTGATTTGAATAATTATTTAAATCAACAATTTGATTGCTTGTCGCATTATGAAATGTCAAAAAAATTACCAACAAAGATGTCACACTAGCATAACTATATTTAGCCCTTGTACGGTGGCCATTTTTTTCTTTTTATATTTTTGGAGAGAATGTGAGGTTTAAAAGTAAGAAAATATTTTTAAATTTACGCGCAAAATACTTTGCCCCGTTTGGCCCCCATTATTTAGTATTATAATTTTTGGAATAAAAGTTGTTTTTGGAGAATGGGTGATTGAAAAATAAAGAAAAGTTTTCGATTTATGTGTAATATTATTTTATTGAAAAATATGGTGTTGAAAAGAAAATAGAGAAAAACATATTATAATTTTAATGAGATCAAACGGAGAATTTATTGTGTAAATATATAGTTAAAAACGATACTATAGAAAAAATAATTTGAAAAGAATGAAAATCAAATAAGAGCTTAGCCCAGGTTTGTTTAAAAAATTCAAAATGGTTATTTAGAATGTGTTTGAGCAACATTATTTTGAAAAAATGTATTTTGGAATAGTAGATTGATAAAGAATGTGTGGTTGAAAAAGGAGAAAAAGTTATTGATATGATGGAAAATATTATTTTATTAAAAAATGTTGAAAATGAGTAGAAAAACGAGAATGAAAATTTTAATATGGATCAAACATGGACTTACTTAATATTCTAATCCATGTACTAATGGTCCCCTAGAATTTTTTATCTAACATCATTAAGTCAACTTGCACATGAAGCCCCTATTTGATGCACATTAAAATGGAAAGAATGCATTTTTTGTGATGTAATGGTTGTGATGTGATGGTAAATATGTGGTTAAAAAAAAGGAAAAGTTATTAGTGTGATGGAAAATATTATTTTATTGAAAAATGTGTGGTTGAAAATGAGTAGAAGAATGATAATGAAAATTATAAGGGTAATTAGCACATAACGTCATCACCTTTCATTGTTATTGTGGAAAATGTACATACCTTTCATATTTTGAAATTTTCACTCTTATTTATACTTCTCATTGCGCAAAATGTCATTTTCACATATTTTCTCAATTAAAAATTATTAAATGACCAATATACCCTTCTCTTTAAATAAAACAAAAAGAAAAAGAAAAAAATCAATTGCAATAACAGTCCCAATTTTTTAAAAAAAGGTCCAAATAAGTCACAAATAAATTATTAAAATGATAATTAATACATAATGTCCCAACATTTCCCTATTATTGCAAAAAACGTCCCAACCTTTTTTTTTTTTTTGGTATTTTCATTGTTAATTACACATTTAATTTCACAAACCATTATTTATATCCATTTTCATCCAATTTCTCAATAAAAGCTGTGAAATGACGAATATACCCTTCTATTTAAATAAATAAAAATATATTTTTAGTTTATAATTCTTTAACAATTTATTTGAGACTCATTTGCACTTATTTATTTTTTAATTTTTAAATAAATTTAATCGAGACTCATTTGCACTTTAAAAAAAAAAAATATATATATATATATATATATTAATAATTTATTGTGGACTTGTTTGCACTTTTAAAAAAATTGAGAATATGGTTGCAATTAATTCTTCAGCTTTTATTTGAATAGGAGGGTATATTCGTCATTTCACAACTTTTTATTGAAAAATTGGTTGAAAATGGACATAAATGATGGTTTGCGCAATTAAATGTGTAATTAATATTGAAAATGCCAATAAAATAAAAGGTATGGATATTTTTTCGCAATAATAGTGAAAGATATGGACATTTTGTGCTAATTACCATATTAATAATTTATTTGTGACTTATTTGGACAATTTTAAAAAAATTGGGACTGTAATTGCAAGTAATTTTTTTTCTTTTTTTTTTTATTTAAAGAGAATGGTATATTGGTCATTTCATAATTTTTAATTGAGAAAATAGGTAAAAAGGACATTTTGCGCAATAAAGGGTAAAAATACTAAAAAATGAAAGGTAGTAACGTTCTCCACAATAACAATGAAATGTGAAGACGTTATGTGTTAAATTACCCAAAATTATAATGTGGCTCAAACATAAGCGAAGTTATTAAGCCCTCGTTTGTTTTCAATTTTTCATTTTTTTATATACTCATTTTCAATTATACAATAAAATATTTTATACGTAAATTTAAAATATGTCCTTACTTTTTAATTATACATTCTCAAAAAATTCGCTATTCAAAACAACATTTTCCTAAAAAAATGGCCACCAAATAGGACTAACTAGTACGTCAAGTTAAATACAATTGTAATTTCTGTAAAATTTAATTAAAAAATACTTTAAATTTAGCTCTTATTTGGGCTTCGTTAAAATAAGATTTGGACAAAATGTGTTTTTTGAATTGTATGGTTAAAAAGTAAATAAAAGTTTTGATTTTACGTCTAACATTATTTTATTGAAAAATGTGATGTAGAAAAATGAGTTTTTTTTTTTTTATAAAATACATTTTTGAAAAAAAAAAAAAATAAAAAAAAAAAAAAAAGAGTCCAAACAGAGTTTTAAAGCCTTTTCCGTATCTGAACTTTTTTTTTATTCATCTGAAGTTTTTGTGTTACATGTTTGGTTGATGTGGTGTATTAGTTAACATCATTTACTTGCGTTGACGTTTAATGTTGCCATTTAAATTTTTTGTTAACGTTTCCAATCGTGTGACCATTAGAAACTTGAGTGATCGCTACTATAAAAAAAATACTTAAATGACCATTTTGAAAATTTTAACAAACTTTCGTTGCTAAATTAATTCATAGAGTATTAGTGTGGTTAACTACAAATTTTATCTTTTCAAAATGGTCCTTCACGTTGATTTATTCCAAATGAATCACTTGAGTTTTTAACGCTTCTAATTTCGTCACTCTACTGGTATGATTAATGACATCGTACATATACACCATTAAAACCAATGTGAACTAGTAAGGCATCAATATCATCAATAGAGAAGCATTGATCATGTCAACAATGGAATAAATAACTCCACTTTCTTGTAAATTGAACCCGAAAAGATCAAGACGTAAAATCAATTAGACGGAAAATGAGTTTTAAGGTTTTGTATTCGTATTTTAAGCACGATTATGGCTTGTGTGGCAATAGAATTAATGAATGAGCAGTACAGCAACGTACATTTATGGTTGCATGTTAATTTAACTAACAGAGTGACCATATTGACATCGTCAGAAAACTTTAGAGATTGATTTGGAATAAAATAAATTATATGGACTAACATAGAATTTTTCTGTAACTTTAAGGACCAAATAAGTATATAACCCGGTAATAATGTATTTTTGTCCTTTCGTTTATAGCAGTTTTATGCCCAGAATATTCTGTGTTTTAGTGCACAGACATTTGGAGCCAATTCGGGGGATGAGTGAAATAATTGGGTTGGGCCAGTCCGGCTCGTAATGACTTGGTCCAGTTTGTCAACTGACCTGCCCGACTCAGACTTGGTCTCCAAGTTCACAGTTCGTGCTGGCCAGTCCACTTGTCTTTACTATTTTATTTTTTGTTTTTTTCACTTCTGTAAAAAAATATTTTAAAAAATTAAATATGTAAGTCGTGGTTCTTAAAACACAACTTCACAAGTGAAAATACGATTTCTACTTGGCTTGGTCCACTTGGCATCCGGGCATTGGTCTACTCCTTCACACTTGGATCTGTCTTTTCGTACTCCTAGCTGGGCCGTTGGATTTATTCTATGGCTGGAATTTGGGGCTTAAATACCCCTTGGGACCATTGGATCGTCACTTTTGATGCTATGAGTTTGGTTTGACTGCTCCTTCCGTTTTTGCTCTCTGCGAAGGTGATTCTCTTCTATTCTTCTTCAATGGTTTACGGTACAATTTATGTGTTCATAGTTAGGGGATAATCCTGTGATATTAGATCAGGTTTGAGTCTCGTGTGAAGGTGTTGTATTGATTATTTACAGTGTTTTAGGTTATAGTTGTTCCACAACCATAACCGGTTAATCTGTAATTGCTTTGGCTGTGAGATTCCTGATATTGTATAGAATAGGTATGTGTTGTGAGATTCTTTTGAGGATCGATGAACAACAGTGATTGGGCTATGTCTGGTTGGTGTTCTTGCTTGTAAACCTTGGTAAATCTCTCTTGGGAGGTTCTTTGCATAGTGACGGGCTAGAGTTACCTCTGAGCCCCTCAGAGTAGGCGTTTGCCGAACTGGGTGAACAATTCTTG